>CM076572.1:793687626-793836836 GCA_034641835.2 Pinus albicaulis | reverse complement strand
CGGGGGGAAATTCAACAGGCGGGGAAATCCGTTAAAAGCCGAGCATAAAAGGCGATTAGCAACCTATTTTCCTCTACAACAACCCCCCATTTCATATAATTTTTGTTCATAATACCATAATATGAAATGGGACCCTTTTACTTTTTTAATTGGTATCAATTTTGTATTATTTTGAAAAGGTCCGAACATGAAATAAAGAACATTACAAGAAACCTTTTCCATATACAAACCAATAATGACCTTGGGATATAAACAATTAAATCTTTTATCATTACGATAAAGCGATCGCAAGATCGCATATCGCAATGACAGAGGAGACAGAACTTATGGAAACATTGGTTGGCACCGATGCGATAACACGCAATCGGCGATCGGCAATACATGCATACTTTAACATAGAGCCCCGGTCAATGCTCCCGATGCGATGCGATATCGCCATCGGCGATCGTAGATTCTAAGAGATGCTAACCTAAGAAAAGCGCCATTTCTTCCCGATGCGATGCGATAAAGCCAAAGCACAAACTTCAAAAAAGTTGTTAAAACGGGGATATTACGATTAATTCATATTAAAAGCCTTATCTTTATAATGAAGATTCACCTGCGCTCAACCGCCAAAACGGCCAAGGCACGCTTAAACAAATCATTTCAACAATAAACGACGTGATGGATATTTAAATGATTGATGGGTTTTTGCGGCCATTTAATGAAATATTAAGTTTAAAATCTTTTTCAGATTGAATCCATGGCATCATTAAGTTAATTCTTCATCACGCAATATATTTTCCCCGTGTTTGGTTTTTACTATCAATTCTCTGCGTTACGCTCATTTTTCTCCTGTGCAGAATTCTAAGCTGATAGATACAAGCAAAATGGGGAAGAAGTCCAAGAAAACTGCAAACGC
Source organism: Pinus albicaulis (assembly GCA_034641835.2). Taxonomy (NCBI): domain Eukaryota; kingdom Viridiplantae; phylum Streptophyta; class Pinopsida; order Pinales; family Pinaceae; genus Pinus; species Pinus albicaulis. Next base: position 793,835,935 of record CM076572.1, on the reverse strand, counting down.
TTCCGCCTCGCCAGTTATAGAGCAAGCCATCACTGATCAGGGAAACAAAAAGAAAGGATTGATATTCGATACTACATGTTCTGGTCTTGGCAAAAATTCTTGGCAAAGTACCTATAATTTGATAGAAGCTGAAGAACCCGAAGCAACAACAGTAGAAGCCACAGTCGATACCACTCAGAAATCTGAAGGTACTTTAAAGGACTTAGCTGACTCTTTCCTTCATCGGATAGCAGCTCGGGAACAAATTCTCCCATACACGGATGTAGTTAGGTGGGCAATTGAGGAACTCCCAATCACGGACAGAACCTTCTGCACCAGAGATGGGAGAGTCTTCGGTTCATTCCAAGCTAATGATTTGAGGCAGATGTATCATTTGCCTGAGCCTGAGAAGAAGTACAACAAAGCATTTCTGGAGAACTTCCGAAGTGAGAACGAAACTGAATCCGAACCCATTCGAAATTGGAGGCAGAATCCGGCAAAACACAAGCATAAGTCTTCCGGTAAATTGACATCAGCTAAAACATTGGAGCAGTCATGTTACTCAGAGCTGGAGAAAACTGGCAGATTAATTGCAGGAATTAACAGTTTGACATGGGACACCTGTTGGATGTTCTTAGTCAAACCTTACAGCCAGAGAGCCGCCCTCAAATGCCTCTCAGATGCAATCGGATGCATCATTCCTGAAATGCAGGACGCCACCTATGATGCCCAACTCAATTCGCGCCTTAACCGACCACCAGAAGCGGAGCCGATGCTTGAAATTTGCCAGCTCAGAATTAGAGATGAACAGCCTAAATGATGATTCATGCCGCCGACTGCCAGATTGCCATGATGGAAGATATTCAAGATCGTATGATACCAATTAAGTAGGATTTTCAGTTTCATAGATATTTAGATAGAATTAGTATTTATAGACCCTTTCATGCATTTAGAAAGAGTCGTAAAGTTTTGTATATGACTTAAAATCTGAAGTTACACTACTGTACTTCAGGTGTATTTTTTTTATAAAACTCGACCAATTATTCTAATTTTGATAAGAAAGCTTTTATGCAAATGTGCACTACTGTCTTTGTATGAAAGTATTTTTGTGTTGAAAGAAGAATCTCAAATAGCGATTGATATTGGGGAATGACTTGCAGCTCATATGGTACTATTATCTATGTCTGAATCCATTTCTTTTATATAAATTGTTGTTTGATTACTTTTGCTATCATTGGATATATGTATGTGTTTTAACAGTATTTATGTATTCCTTCCACTATTGGATGTTTATGGTATGCTTTTCTTTCAATCATATATATGTCAATGATATAAATTGAGATAAGTGTAATAATATTTTATCAATTACTTCATTCAACTAATTGAATGAAGTAATTATTATTTAAATGAATATCTTTGTTTATTGAATAGTGTCATCTATATGCCTATTGACAAACATTGATCATCTAACGTTGCACTTAAGAATAGAAACTTCTCGGGATATAATAGTCATTTATATTTGCTGTTTATAGATTAAATACTCCATCCAATACCACTTATTATCACTCATTCACCCATTTCTATTCTTTATCGGGAAACTGGTCCCATCATATCCAGTTGGAGCCACTATTCCAAACGGAAAAGGAGCTGTCTTAAGGTCCGGACCGGGTGGTTATCCCCCAATGTTGTTGCAGCGATTTTCGAGGCATCAACATTTTTGGCGCTAGAAGGAGGGCCTTCAACTGTGAATGGCAAGCAAACCCAAATCTACAAACCATTCTAAGAGTAATTCTCCCTCCACATCACCTCGTACTTCCCAATTGCCCGCTGATTCCTCAGCATCCAAGCAAGAAGAAGAGGTATCCACTATCACTGCTCAAACCCACCATACTTCAGAACAATTAAGTCTTGAATCTCCTGAAGTTCAGTCTCTCATCCATAAACTTCAGATTTTCTCGATTTCACCACAGAAATCTGAGCTATCTCAAAGCAGTGAGACTTCGCAATTCAATCTACCTCACCCTCTCACTAGACTTCAGAGTGAAAAGCTCGTTATTGAACCTACTAAATTCCCTTTACCTAAAAGAAAAAGGGCAAAGAAAAACACTGAAGATTCTGACAGTGAAGCACTTTCATCCACATCCTCCATCTCATCTTCCCCAGTGCGAAGTCAACCATCCACTCCCTCATTACATATTGTTGTTCACCAGGAACTTGCAACTTCAACATCTCAAACTGCTCACTCCTCAACATCAATTCCTTCCCAAACATATGGAATTTCAACAACAGTATCATCCACCACTGGTATTACAATGGCAGATCCATGGACCAGACCTGGTGCAGTCAATATGCCCGCACCATTACATGCATTACCTGATGCTCCTGAAAAATGGCTACCCAAGTTTAATCCAGAAAATGGAACCCAAGATGAGGAACATATCAATAACTTCATGTTAGCAGTTAATTTGAAGGGAGTGACTGAGCAAGATGTCGTTGTTAGGCTTTTTCCTTATACATTGCAAGGATCAGCGGGATCCTGGTATTTTTCCCTGCCTTCTGATTCTATTACCAGTTGGGACATTTGCCAAGAACAGTTTCTCACTAAGTATGGAGACGATAGATCTTTAGCTACACTAATAAATGATCTCTCCAATCTTAGGATAGAGCATAGGGAACCCATTAAAGAATTTAATGCACGTTTCAATAAACTTTTGAATAAAATCCCAACGACTTCCAAACCAAGTGAACAAATCAGAAGTGAGTGGTATATTACTGCCCTACCTGCCAATATAGCTATTTTTGTAGACAGGGCCGCAAAACCAACACTTGCTGAAAACATGAAAGAAGCACTTGCTATGGAAAAACGTATTAATGCTCTAGAAAAGAAAGCAGCGCTTGAGGAAAGAAAAACCAAAAAAGTTTCATTCAAAGAAGACTCAAAGAAGAAAATCTCGAAAGATCCATATGATATGGAAGGCCTCCAAAAGGTCCTCAAGACTATGTCAAATGAAATGATTGAAATCAAGAAACAAGTAGCTGAAACTTCAACCAAAAGGCCCTTTAAGAATTATAAGAAAACCGAATCAAAACCACCAAATATCGTATCTTATGCAGATTCAGATCAAGAAGAGGAAGAAGAGGAAACAATCTCATTAACTGATAATGAAGAGGAAATTGTTGAATGCCATGGCATATGGGATTTCATACTGCCCAACTCCGATACAGATAATGATGAAGAAGCTTTACCTGTCTCTACTAGGAGTAAAGGTACTTCCGAACCTGTTCAGACAACTTCAAAGAAACGGAGTGCAGGTGCTGCTACAACAAAGGAAAAAGTACCTACAAAGAAATCACCCGCAGCAGTCCCCCAAAACCTACCTTCAACTTCAAATACTCCTCCAACATCCAAAACATTAGTAGTATCCGATTCAATGGATTACAATATTGTTGATGATATGAAGAAAACTAAGGCAAACATTACTATGTTTGAACTTAGCAAATTAAAACATCAGCAGAAATTGCTTCTAAAAGAATTGAATGCTGTTCCCTGTTCACCTCTTCCCAGTGCTAAAGCTGCAAATGATTCTGGTCAACCACCTTCTGGTATGATAGAAGCGATTGATTCAGTCCTGATTGGGGATAGATCAAATTCTCATACTCCACCCTTCCTTTTGACTTTTGAGATCTACAACAGAAACCTACACAATTGTTTAATTGACTCAGGGGCATCATCCAATATAATGCCAGCTTCAGTTTGTTCCAAGCTGAACATAGAACACCAAAAGTCTTCCATACACATTGTACAGTTAGACAGAACCAAGGTCCAGGTTTTAGGAGAGATTAACTCTGTAACTATCAGGTTAGCAGCTGATCCACGGGTAGTTCAACGAATTGATATCTTGATAGCTGATATACCTGAATTTTATGGTTTGATTTTGAGTAGGGATTGGTCTGAAAAGCTCCATGGGTATATTTCTACCGATTGGTCTCACATGTGGTTACCCTATAAGGGAAAGCCAAAATCAAAATAAATTTGGAGGAAATGATAGCACATTATGAGGATACAAAGAGCAACACCTTCTTTAGCCAATTGATAAATCTCAAACAAAAGGGTTTAATGGGGGAGCACATTGAGGACTTCAAAAATTGAATATAAGGGTAACTGATATTCCAGAGGAACACATGATTGATCTCTTCATAGGTACTTTAAAGGATAACATCCAACATGAAGTTCGCGTTTTGGAACTTGATTCATTGGAGAAGGCATTCAGGTTGGCAAGAAAAATTGAATGTAAAATTATGGTGACAAGGAAGCCTACCACTCACTTCTATAAAGAAGGAAGTGTTGCTATGCCTAGATTTCCACAACCTACAAGGTTGACACCACAACAATTGGAAGAAAAAAGAGCAAAAGGGCTTTGCTACAGTTGTGATAGCAAATACACTAAAGGTCATAAGTGTGCTGAGAAGAAATTATTTTACATAGATTGTGAAGAAGAAGAAGAAAATGAACAAGAAGAGGATATACACAAGGAACCAGCCCTAGAAGAGGAAGAAATGAATCCGACCATATCGTGTAATGCACTGGCAGGAATTACCACTCCTCAAACTCTCAAGATAGAAGGACATATCAAGAAGAAAAGGGTAATAGTGTTGATTGATTCAGGTAGCACCCATAATTTTATTCATTGTAAGGTAGCCAAAGAATTAAATTGTTTCCTATACCCAGCACCAGAATGTCAAGTGATGGTTGCAAATGGAGGAACTATAAATTGCTCTGGAAAATGCCATAATGTCAAGCTAACCATGGGGGAATATGTATTGACTAGTCCAATGCTTTCCATTCCTATGGGAGGTGTTGATGTTGTACTAGGAGTACAATGGTTACAATCTTTAGGGACGGTAGCTTTTAATTTTCAAGAACTTTTCTTGAAATTTTTTTCAGAAGGAAAGGAAGTCGAATTACGGGGTATTGCGGGGAAGCCAGGAAGGATAATAAGCTCTAATGTCATGACAAAGCTTCTAAAGAAAGAACAGCGAAGCGTAATTGCACAATTATGCTCACTAGAAGTTCCAACATCAAAATCATCTATTTCTGCAGATCTCCAACAAGTCTTGGACAATCATTCCAAGCTGTTTGAAACTCCCAAAGGACTCCCACCTATTCGTGATCATGATCATGCTATTCATTTGATTCCAGGAAGTGTTCCTCCAAACATCAGGCCTTATAGATATCCTTACTTCCAAAAGAACGAAATTGAACGTATGATTGCAGAAATGTTAGAGGCGGGTATAATTCAACCTAGTCAAAGTTCTTTCTCTGCTCCTGTAGTATTGGTACACAAAAAGGATGGATCATGGCGAATGTGTCCAGATTATAGGGAGCTCAATAAGCTCACCATTAAAGATAAATTTCCCATTCCTATGATTGATGAATTATTGGATGAATTACATGGAGCAATTTATTTTACCAAGTTGGATCTTCGTTCGGGATATCATCAAATTAGAATGAAGACTGAAGATATTCCAAAAACAACATTTCGAACTCATGAGGGTCATTATGAATTTTTGGTCATGCCTTTTGGCCTTACAATGCACCTTCTACATTTCAAGGGTTGATGAATTCCATTTTCAAACCCTTCCTTAGAAAATTTGTGCTAGTATTTTTTGATGATATACTAATCTGCAGCAGGTCTTGGAAGGATCATGTTCAACATGTTGACAGGGTGCTCAAACTATTGGAGGAGAAACAATTATATACAAAAACATCCAAATGTTTCTTTGGAGTACAAGAGGTGGAATATCTGGGTCATATTGGATCTCACGAGGGTGTTAAGGTAGACCCTAACAAAATTAAAGCCATTAAGGAATGGAAAGTCCCCACAACCATGAAGAAGTTGCGAGGATTTCTCGGGTTAACGGGGTATTATCGCAAGTTTGTTAAGAATTATGGGAGAATAGCAGCACCTCTAACAACATTATTGAAGAAAGATGCATTTTCATGGACTCCTGAAGCAACTAAGGCCTTTGAACGTCTTAAAGAGGCAATGTGCCTAGCACCGGTCTTAGCTACGCTAGACTTCACAAAAACCTTTATTGTGGAATGTGATGCCTCAGGAAATGGAATTGGTGCAGTTTTAATGCAGGAAGGAAGACCCATTGCTTTTGAAAGTCGTCCAATGAAAGGAAAGTATTTACAGAAACCTATTTATGAGAAGGAAATGTTAGCAATATTGCATGCACTAAAGAAATGGCGAACTTACCTAATGGGAAGACACTTCAAGGTAAAAAGCGATCATGATAGTCTTAAACACTTTTTGGAACAAAGACTATCGTCAGAAGAGCAACAAAAATGGGTCACAAAGATGTTGGGTTATGACTTTGAAATAATCTACAAAAAAGGAAAGCTTAATGTTGTTGCAGATGCACTCTCAAGAAAGAATGAAGAGGTGGAGGCATTTCTTTGTGCCATTTCTATTATCCAACCAGATTGGATAACTGAAGCAAGAGATGAATGGAAGAAGGACAAAGATGTATGGACACTCATTCAAAAGTTGCAGCAAGATCCTAGTACATCTGATACATTTAGTTGGAAAAATGATTCCTTATGGTACAAAGATCGCTTATATCTTTGTAAGAATTCCCAACTAAAACAAAGATTCTTCTGGAATTGCACACTTCTCCTTTAGGAGGACACTCAGGATTTTTAAAAACTTACCACAGGGTGAAGAAAGAATTTTTTTGGGATGGCCTTAAATCTGATATTCAAAAGTTTGTGGCGGAATGTTTAGTTTGCCAGCAGAATAAAGTGGAAACAATTAAGACCCCAGGACTTCTACAACCTTTATCCATTCCAAGTCAACGTTGGGAGGAGATTTCAATGGATTTTATCACGGGTTTACCTAAGTCCGAAGGAAAGAGTGTCATCATGGTGGTAGTTGATAGACTTACCAAGTATGCACACTTTTGTGCATTATCTCATCCATTTAAAGCAAGTACAGTTGCTACTACATTTATGGACAGAATTCAAAAGCTACGTGGAAGCCCAAGGGTTATTGTGAGCGACAGAGATCCCATTTTTACTGGAAATTTTTGGACGGAGTTATTTTCTTGTTTGGGTACTCAATTAGCTCATAGCTCATCTTATCATCCTCAATCCGATGGTCAAGCTGAGATAGTAAATAAATGTTTGGAAGGATATATTCGTTGTTTTGTATCTGATAAACAAACACAACGGGTCAAGTGGTTACCTCTCGCTGAATGGTGGTATAACACTTCCTTCCATACTGCAGCAAAAATGACCCCATTTATGGCACTTTATGGATATCATCCACCATCCATCACATCATCTTTAAGGGAAAATTCGAAGGTTCAAGCGGTGGAAGATCACATCGAGCATCAGCAAGAAGTTCTCCAACTCTTAAAGGATAACCTGAATTTGGCACAAAATCGAATGAAACAACAGGAAGATCAACATCGTAGCGAGAGAAGTTTTGATGTAGGAGATTGGGTATTTTTACGGCTACGACCATACAAACAAATGTCCCTCAAGCAAGCAAAGAAGGATAATAAATTATCGCCAAAGTACTATGGTCCTTACAAGGTGTTGCAAAAGATTGGTACTATGGCATACAAATTGGAGCTTCCTGCTTCTTCGCGAGTACATCCGGTTTTCCATGTTTCATGCTTAAAGAAGGTTATAGGTGAAAATCTTCCAGTTCAAACAATATTGCCAGAACTTGATGGGGAAGGGAAAATCATATTGGAACCTGAAGCATTCATGGAAAAAAGAACTCGACAACTACGGAATCGATCAATTTCAGAGTATCTCATCAAGTGGAAGAACTTACCCACTGAAGATTCTACATGGGAGGATGAGAATTTTATACAGAAGCACCGGGAGCTACTCAAGTGTTGAGGACAACACTTTTTTGAAGGAGAGGGGCATGTTAGGTCCCTATATCACTAGTATAGCCCCTTATTATTGTTAGTGTAAACCCCTTATTGTTATTATTGTACCCTTGTAACCCCCATTTGTTATTATTGTGCCCTTAAATTATTATTGTTAGGTCGGCTAGGATTACATTGTGGCCCACTAGGATTACATTATGGCCCCATGGACTCCTCTATATTGAGTTGGTTACACAACAAACCACATTGATGACAAACACTTATAAGCCAATTAATTTTACTATTATTTCTCCTCAACTCTATCGTATGCGTTATACATAATAGATTCCAATTTTTTGTTGGGGATGGTACCATTACAACCCAATTTATTGGAATACACTTATAGAACACATGGTTGATGTGTTTTTTTGTTATCTTGACATTTTTCTTAAATATTTTGCATTATCTCTTAAATATGATGTGCATAAATGGCTCATGATTTTACCCAATAACTATATTGACTCTTTGGAATCTTGTCAAAATATATTTTTTTTGAAAAATGGGTTGAAAATAAATATGTTCATTTTCTTTTAAATGCTTTTATTAACAACAAAACATCTTGACAGTGAAACTATGAAATAATTTAACAAGATATTTGATAGGAAATTGAGCAATATTCCACAATCACCTTAGCCTACTTCGAATACTTCACTTACATATTACCTTGGTCCCTTTAGTGTTCATTTCAAATACTTCCTTAATTATTCAAAGCCTACAAAACTTGAACAAGTGAAGGCCAAAGCTAAGAGCATCGATAAGAGTTGGATGACTGTAGGATGGCATGATCTTTTGGGACCAATAATAAATTTTGAATTCAAGAAGAAGCCCCATAAAGAAGAGTTGTTGCCATCAAATGACCCGATGACATTTATGGTCAACAAATTCAAATAATTAGAGCTCAACATCACCAAGTGTCAGTTATTATTATAAGAAAGGACTCTCCAAATAGATAAGAATCATCAAATTCAACATAATCATCAAAAGCAATAATTATGTTTTCCTCAAAGGAACAAGTTCAGAAAAGGTCCAAGAAATGATAAAATTCCAAAACCATTTAAGCATGCTAATATGTCAGGTATTCCATGTCCTTATTAATTTTTCCATTATTTCCAACAAATTCATTCAAAAGACACATGTGTGAGATATTTGGAGAAAATGTAGGAAGAGGAATTGGGGGAACCTGATTCATGCAATATGGTGTTTGAAAATTCCAATATATTACAAGAAGAAAAAGTCAATGCATCTATGGAGGATCAAACCACTATGATATTTGGGGAAATGCCAACTTCTTTAGGAATATTCAAGGGTAAAATATATAGTAGAATGAAGGAGCCTAATGAAGGGGAACGATACAAACCCTTCAAGAAAACATGGAAGTATGAATTTCAACCTGAAGTTGAAGAAGTCTAAAAAATCAATACAGAAGAATCATCATCCAAAAAAAATTTGCTTCCTTCTTGGGCTGATAATTCAAAGGTTCCAATGCATTTAAATAATTTATAAATAACCCTTCCTACAATAAAGATAAAGGGGAACGAGTAAGGTTTTATGCACAAAAATATCTAACTCGAAGCACAGAAGAAGGGGAATACATCCCCATTATTTTATATATATCAATCAAACAAAAGTCATAAAACACAACACTTCATTCATTCTACATTTCACTAATATTCATTGATTGGATTTTTCATAATTGTATGTAACTGGATTTAGGAGCATCAACGAACATCATGAATTTTGAGGCCATGAAGAGGACGGGCCTAAGGACATCTAGGACATATAGAAACATTTGTGCATCAGATTCATGTGAAGCACTAGTCATTATTTTGATAAAATATTTATAGGTTCACCTTGCCACATTCTAAGATAACTACATGGAGATGGATATATTTATAATCGATGATCCTCCCACTTGGTGCATGTTCCTCTCTAGGAAATGGGCTTCACAACTAGGTGGAAGAATTCAATTAGATTTGACTTATGCCATCATCCCTACTAGAGAAGGTGAATATGTGACACTTCACAAGGATAATTATCAAAAATAACATGTTGAAGATCCAATAAAGAATATAACATGTTCTATTTTTGACCCGAGCAATGATGGATTTGGTTCTTACAATGTCATGGCCATGTGTGAGCCACCTCAAGAATACACCAACAACATCTGAAATACGAACTTTGATGGCTTATTGTGTTCACCTCACTAAAAGGTAAAATCTTGTGTTATCCATTTCGTATAGACTTTGATGCTCCTAAAAATATTGCAAAATATGAACCTTTATTAATTGGTATGAGCTTGACTAAATAAAATAATATCGAAGTGTTAAAGATTATATGATGTTTTTATTTCATTATTTTTCAATTCAAAGGACAATATTTTTTCAAGAATTAAATATTAAATACACACATGCTAGTTGTGATTGACTTTACTGAATGATTTCATACTTTATCCTCGAAAGTTGTGCCAAGATAAAGTAACCAACAAGTTGATGCTCTTGCGTTTGTTGCTTCTACAAAACAACCATGTGATTTATTGAAGACAAGCAGTTGGAAGTCATATAGGCCTTCCACTCTAGATAATAATACGCATTTCCAATTCTTTCAATATGATGGAAAAATTCTCCATTTTATGAAAAATATCTAGTAATTTTCCAAGAATCAAGTCAATTGGTTAGGAAAGTATTTAGTGGTTCAATTAGTAGACAACAACATTCTAGCTGGTCTCACTCTAGTGGAATATTTTTTCAAGAGAGATGACTCATATAAAGGAGAAAATGAGGATGTTAAGTAGGAAGAATTTGATGAAATTAACATTAGATCAGTTGAAAATCCAAAAGTCATAAAGGTTGTTAAAACTACAATTGAATAAGAGAGGAAGGTTATTAAATAATTGGTGTATCAGTTAAAATATGTGTTCACATGGTTTGAGGATGGTGACTTGAAGGCTTATCGAGAAGATGTAATCCAACATGTTATACCATTAAAGTAAATAACTAAGCCTTTCCATCAAAAGCTTAGGCAAATCAACCCCAAATTATTTCCATTGGTACAAAAGGAATTAGGAAAATTGTTCAATGCAATTCTTATTTTAGTGAGAAGATATTCCACATGGCTCTCAATCTTGGTGTTAGTTATAAATAAGTCTGGTGAGATTAGATTATGTGTTGACTTCAAGAATCACTGGAGCTGAGATGATGTATTTTTTTGATGGGTTCTCTTGATACAATCAGTTATTGATGAAAAATGATGATAAACACAAAATAACTTTCGTTACACCTTGGGGTACTTTTGAATACCAAATAATTCCCTTTAGATTAATCAATGCAGGTGCTACATTTCAAAAAGCCATGGATTATGATTTCAGGGACATAATGAGAAAATTCATTGAAATTTATCAATATGATTTGATAGTATACTCAAAGCTAAAGGTTTCCCGCATATCTAATCTTAGGCAAGTATTTGAGAGGTGCAGGAAATATCATATATCACTCAATCCAATGAAGAAAATTTCGGGGGTTACTGAGGGAAAGCTACTTGGTCACATTGTTTCAGAGGAAGGTGTAATGGTGGATCCCAAGAGGATCAAAGGAATTAAATAAATTTCTCCACAAATGAACCATAAAGTGTTCCAATCATTCTTCGAGAAGATGAATTTCATTAGAAGGTTCATTTCTAAATTCGTAGAAATTACCAATCCATTAACTGAATTACTAAATAAATATGCTTCTTTCAAATGGGATGAATATGCCAAGTCAACATTTAACAACATAAAATATTCTATCATAAGATCATCAATATTGGTAAGTTCTAATTATTCTAAATATTTCATTGTGTTTTATTTTTCTTCTAATGGTACCATTGCAAGTATTCTTCTTCAAAAGAATGAAGAGCAACCTATAGAATTCATGAGAAAAATCTTAAATACTTAGAGATTAATTATGCTATTATTGAAAAATAAGTGTATGCCTTAGTCAAGTAACTTAAGCATTTTATAACATATTTTGGGTACAACAAAGTGATTTTCTATGTTCCACATCCAACATTCAAATATATTCTCTCTCAGCAGGAATTTTTAGGAACTAGAGACAAACGGGCATCAAAGATACAAGAATATGATTTGGAGATAAATGCCACTAAACTCATCAAAGGACAAGGTTTAGCTCAACTTATGATGGGAGGAAATGAAGAAGCATTGGGTTTGAAAGATGATACATGTGCTCTAGTATGTGCCACCACTAATTAATTAGAACGAATGGTACATTGAAATCATCTTCTATCTCAAGAACCTTGCATCACCAAGAAATTTTCCTCTAAATAAGAAATACCATTGAGATTAAGATTAACTAAGTATTTTTTGATCGAACATGGTCTAGAATCTCGACAAATTGGTTCTAAAATGTGTTAACCTAGATGAAGCCGCCAAATTTACAAAATAAATGAACCAAGTATTGTGTGGAGGAAATCATTCAACAAAGAGCACCATGCAAAAAATCCTTAGAGTAGATTACCATTGGCCATTGGTGTTCATAGATGTTCATAAATTTTTTATAGAATGCCGCTCATGTTATTTTTTCACAGTAAAGAAAAATTTGGCAACACTCCCCCTTCAAGTAGTTGTAGTAAAGGCTCCTTTCCAACAATGGGGTTTATATTTCATCTGAGAGATCAAAGAAAAATCAAGTAATGACCACTGTGGATTTTAATATCTATGGAATATTTCACCAAGTGGGTAGAGGCAACCCCCACAAAGAAGGAAGTCAATTTAGTGGTGATAGATTTCCTAGAAGACAAAATTTTCATGAGATTTGGGGTGCCAAATAAGATTACAACTGAAAATTCCAAAGCATTTAGTTCAACAACAATGATTACATTATATTTTTGCTATGACATTTCTCTATCTCATTCTTCCAACTATTACCGACAAGGTAATGGGTTAGCAAATTTGAGTAACAATAATCTTATGACGATAATTAAGAGAAAAATTTGAAACAGTAAGAAGAGTTAGGATAGTTAAATCAAGTACGTTCTATGGGAAGATAGAATTACAAACAAGGAATCCACTAGAAAAATCCCATTTGAGCTAGTATACGGGGTAGATGTTTCATTTTTTATTCACTTAAAGCTTCATGTTTTTAAATTTATGAAACAATACTCCATTGATTCATATGGCTTGCAACAAAGAATCAATCAAATCATGGAGCTCAATGAGAATCAAAGACATGATTATGACCACTTATGGAAAATCAAATCAACATGAAAAATAATTTTGATAAGAAGACTCACCAGCTCAACAATTTTAAAAAGGATGACATGGTCCTCTTATGGAATAAGAAAAATGAGAAACTAGGTAAACATGGTAAGATTGAAATTTTATGGTTAGGAACTTATATGATTGATGAGATTTAAGGGACAAACTCCTTCCATTTGTGCCATATACATGGTGAGAAGCTCCCCTTGTGATTAAATGGGCAAGCCTTAAAATTATTCTATCTAGGTAATATCTAATGCCTTCGGGGCATGCCTAAGTAAAATATATTTTTCTTTTCTTTGCATACTTGTGTGGTTCAATTCATTTATGCTACTACATTGCATGTTATATTAGTTTGTTTTGATTTTAGTTGCATTTACTTGTTTTTAATAGAATTAAATACTTTTTTTTTTACTAATGGATGAAAAACATTGAGTAATGCAGATTTCAAGGTTTTGAGGTTCTAGAGCACCCTCAAGAAGAGCACTTTTCATGCGGTTGGAGCTAGATGTTACCCCTCTTTCAATAGGGGTACTCCATAATTTTTTTTCCACACCATATAGGTCCGGAGGATGTGCCTAAGAGCCCTATAAATCCATGTGGGTGTGTGTTATCTTGTTAATGTGAGTTTTAGATCCTTATTGGTGTGGAAAACCATGGATATTATTGGCATTATTTGTTTCATGATATGTATGCCCCTATGACATTGATGACTTCCCCCTAGTGGGTAGTAACTCCTAACCTTGATGGATATTATTATATCTTGGTATGGTATGCAAGTATTATGGAGTAAGCCTTACTGTGAGTCATGGTTTAAAGGAGAACTTGTATTAATAAAGGAAGGTAAGGATTCTCACCATATGTACTTTTCCCTATCATCTCGGTGAACCATCCTACCCCACATGTGCCATGTGACTTATGCATTTTGCACTCCCCTTTGGCCTTGGTTTTGCATCTGAATAGTCTCATAGTTTCCAATTCATTTTTGTTTCCCAGGGCATAATTGTACAAGTTTTGAGGCACACGAGGTGTCCATTTGATTATCTATGCCTAAATGAACCACTTTTCCTTCAAAGCAATCAAATCCCCCCTATAGAACTTTGGTTACAAAAGGTTTTCCATGTTGCAGAACAAGCAACATAATTTGAATCCAAGTGATGAAGTGGACAGGGAAGAAGAGGCAAGAAAACAACTTGTACAAGTCAAATCAACTCGATCCTCAAGCCAAAAAAACTCAATCCAAGAACTTTTACCACATTTGTGGCTTGGTGTCATCCTCTTTGCAGTAATTTTGGTGGCATAAAGGAAGAAAATGAGGTTAATATTAGAATTTTGGAGCCTAATATGCAAATTTGGAGCCCCCAGTGGCTATTTATCAAGCATGAAGTGTAATCTACTCCAAGAAAGTTCCAATATCCTCACAATGAAGTTGGTTGTTAGCATTCAAATCAAGATGGGTAAGAAGAATTCATCAAATAAGGCAGTAAGGGTCCTTAGATGGTGAATTTTGAAGCAATTAGTGAACAAGAAATTCCCCAAGGTGTAATATCCCATTTATAAATTTCTTGGGATTTTTCATATAAGAAAATCAACCCCCAAAATTTTATTTGAATATCGATCAAAATACACATTAAAATCAGCACAAAAAGTAAAATTTTCAATAAAACCCAAAAGTGATACAAATAACGCAAGAAATAGAGAACAATGCAACTTTATTTATTAATAAGAGAAATTTCATACACATATCTCGATAGAAAATAATTGTAGTGATGGCCACTAGAATATTTGCTACAATACCAAATGAGACCTCCAGAATAAACTGAATTACTAAATACACCTATGAATTCTAAATGAATTCACCCAGGGAAGAGATGGTTTTTCTTCCATTCTCACTAAATCACCCAAGGGTTTTTTTCTTAGGGCTTATAGAAGTAAAGAACCTAGTTCTCCAAACCACACCAATCAGAAAATACAAAAAAATCCAAGATGTCAAAATGATCTCATCCTCGTGATTTTAAAAGGCTTCATAGATATATTTCCAATCTTCTAGAAGTATTTTATTTTGGTTATTTTAGTATTATTCTAGAAGATCCCCCTTGAATTCATCTAAGTGAATTTTACTTTTATTTTATTTTAATTAAGTCACTTTTGGCGTTTTCCCTTCATTCAATCATTTTCCCCTTCTTTTATTGATTAGAATCTAGATTGGGAGCAAAAATTTGCCAAAAATTCAAATTGATCAGAATCACACCAAACTAGAATGACCAGATAGGGCCCATTTCTAGGAATCTGGCACACTTTTTTTCACTCAAAACCGACTTCGTATGTGAAATTTAGAGTCTGTTGTTCGTCGTGCCAAATAGGCAAATTTAAAAAAAAAGGGTCAAACAAGGTCAAAGGTCAAAATTTTGGGTTTTTAAAGGCCAATGAGGTGTTGACACTTGTCTAAGGTCAAAATTTTGTGTTTTCAAAGGCCAATGAGCTATTGAAAATTGTCTAATGGTGATTGGCCTGAATTTATGGGTACTTGGAAATTTTGTGTTGGTTTGTAGAGGACCAATAGGATGCTAACACATGGCTAGCTCGAAGGTCGCCACGTGTCCCTCCCAAAGACCAAATTTTTGGTTAATGTCAAACTTTGAATTTTATTAAAGTAAAAGGTCGGAATTAAATTTCATATGTGGAAATTTTTTTTGGGGAAGGTCAGGGTCAAACCCACGACCTCCCCCATAGAAACCAACACACATACCAAATATGCTATCAATCATTTCTTATTATATATAGCACAAAACATATATTTATGATTTAAATTGGATTTAGGAAGAGGTTTAAAGGGCCATCCCTTCTTCCATGGGACCGTGGCCCCATAATCATGGCATAGCGCTATGGTTAATGTCGCGGATTACCATTAAAGTAGGGTTAATTAACCGTAATCCCATCTTAATGTGCTAATCTAATTTCAATTAGGATTTCTTTGTTAATTGCGCTTAATGAGATAACCACCACTTAATGCACACTTAACATTAATTAAACACGCTTATATAAGTGGATTAATATGGAAAATTCCACCAAGTTTGACATTAGTTCCATTTTTGGGGGAGTTAACTGGAGTTGTTCCAATTTTGGTGGAGTTTTTTTAGGAAATATTGAGGAAGCCATAACTTTGGCATATTTTGACCAATTTTGGCTTAGAAAGAGTCCATCCTAGATGATTTGGATGCTATGAGCATGATGATGTAGGTTGCAGAGGCGTTGGAGCACTTCTGTAAGTGATTTTTCCACTTTGAATATTAAATCAGCCTAGGGCCACTAGGAAGGAGGTCATGCCTAGAACAATTGAAGACCATTTTCAGAGCTTGAAGAGTCTATTTTGAGGTTTTTAGGTCTTATGAATCCAATGGATTAGGTTTCAAAGCCATTGGAGCATTGTAATTGCATGTAATAATAGAATTGAACATTAATCCAAAGAGGACCTAGCCAGTTGAAGCAGGTCCATGGAGATGTATCCCAGAAGGGGTGAACTTCATTATTAGCTACTGAGTAATGTGTTTGTTGTGTGTTATTTCTCTGCAATTTATTTGATGTACATGTCTTTTTAACAGCTAATTAACTCATGAATTTCTCATAAAATATACTTAAACTTGACACATAAACCCTCACATAATTGGCTAATTTGAGACGATCCTAAACACATTTATTTAATACTGATGAGGGAGATAGTACAGCAAAAATATTTTTCCCATATTCAGATCAAGTTGGTATCTGAGCACAATTTAGCTCATTTTATCCCTGAGATGGTTTTCCAAGGTTAGATAGAGAATTAGCTATTGGTTTTGAATTTGTGCAAGGAGAAATTAACTGTGTGCAAGTTTATGTGTGTGAAGAGAAGGTCAAGGTTGAGAGCTCCATTCTCAAATCACAACAAAGAAGCTTTTTATGTATTACTTCAGTGAGCAGTGTTTCTAATCAATCTTCCTTAGCAAAACTCTTTGATAAAGGTATGTTGAAGAATCTCTACATCATGAATGATATGGTGCAAGAGATGTATGAAGATAAGAGGGAGAGAACTATACTCCCAGAGTATTTGATTGCCATGAAGGAGGAGAATCAAAAGCTTCTTGAAAAGTTGCATGAGATGGAGACTCAACTCCATATTGCAAATGAAAACTTGGCAAGGATGCATGAGATGGAGACTCAACTCCATGATGCCAAAGAAACTTTAGCCAAGTATGTGCATGAAAAAGAGGTATGCAGATCAATTTTATCTTCTATTTCTTCTCAAGATGAATGTGTAGGTGATTTTGAAAGACACACTATAGGAATAGGGTTCAAATTATTGATGAAAATTGGCTATGAAGGTAAAGGATTGGAAAATCATACACAAGTCATAGTTGAGCCAATTGTTGTTGAGTAAAGACCTAGGTATTTGGGTCTTGGTTATGGAAAACATGATGGAGAATTCTCCAAAGCCAAGGAGGCACATGAAGGTGTTCCAAGAAGGCCTTTCATTACATGTTCATTACCTCAAGCTTGTGAAGTTTGTGTTCATGAGGAATGAAAAATTTTTACACCCACTTTGCAAGAAGATGTTCATAAGCATGCAGCTAATGAGAATGGCAAACAAGAGGATGTTTAAAGCTCTAAAGTCATTGAATCCATTATTGGTATTTCGAAGAGAGCCACTACCTCATGAAATTCACCTCCTCAGTAAGGAGACAAAGGTGAATGTGCAAGGTATAAATCTACCTTTAATCAAGTTTCTTTTGATTATGATAAAC
This sequence comes from Pinus albicaulis, assembly GCA_034641835.2. Lineage (NCBI taxonomy): Eukaryota > Viridiplantae > Streptophyta > Pinopsida > Pinales > Pinaceae > Pinus > Pinus albicaulis. The sequence goes on along the minus strand of CM076572.1, from coordinate 793,817,980 downwards.
ATGGTAAATATTCATATAATATTTGGAGAAAGTCTACATGTTCCTTTTGTGGTTTGAATAACCATACTATTTCGAGGTGTTGGAAGAAGATATCCATGTACATGAAACTTTTAAAACAAAAGAGGCAGAAAGCCAAATGTCCATTCGATAAAGAAAACCGTGTTGAAAAGAAGATGCAATTGTTTTGCACTCATTGTCATAAGAAGGGTCATCTTGTAGACAAGTGTTGGACTTTGTATCCAAAAAGTCATCCATAACATTTGAAGAAGGTGGAAAGAGATATTGACAAGAATGGAAAGGAGGATTCCATAATCAATGTGGTTCAGGATGATCCACATGATGAAGTGTAGCTTAAAGAAGCGCCATTGAAATGGTTTGGAAAGAGATGGCTATATTTCTTATCCAATTAAGGCCTTGCATTTCTTTTCACGATTGATGCAAATATTTCCTATTTGATCCATTTCTTTTCCAATTGAATGCATGTTGCATGTTTACACCAGGAAGGTGTTTTAAAATTAGATTTATGTTAACTCACTTAAATGCAACAAATATGGCAATTTGTACATGTTTTTGTTTGACTTGAGAGTCAGTTGTTTGAAGAGGCATGTTTTGTCGACTTGTGTTTAGTCGATGGTTTGTACACCGAGATGTAAGAGTACATGGAAATTTTCACATGATGTGACATTTTTTTCTTTGAATGAGAAAAAGGATATGTATTCAAGTTATGTTTCTTGCATGATGTGTTTTCCAAATTGATGGTTTTACTGGTGACAAGATGCCACATGATTTTTGAAGGTCCACTCTTGAGAGAGAGAGGCTCATGGTTAGCCTTCATTTTAAAATCATGGCATGAGAAACATGCCAATACTGGAGGATGATGGAAAGAGTGACAAGATGTTAAAAATTTTGCAACCAAAACATCAACCATTGTAGACCATTTTCTGGTTGACACCAAGAAGTGAAAGAGATGGCGAATGCATTCTTCCATATGTGGAATTTGGAACCGTGGTGGTAAAAGGAATGGTCATTTATTTCTTTTGATTAATTATGTTGGAACTCATTTCTATAGTCCACTAAGATTGGCTTAAATTGGACAAGTGGTTTCCAAAGAGAAGCTTGCATCGAATGCATGTTTGTGCAAAGGAGGAGAATGATTCTCAGTGGGAAGGCCATCAGTCAATTTGTCAATTTTCCAAACACCAAGGGGTCACTTTGGTACAACAAGGTGTTTAGTCAGTTAGCAAGCAACCAGCAAGTGTTGGATTGGGTGAGCAGCGAAAGGACAACATTGGGTGAAGTGCCAAGCCATTTTCAAGGAAAGGCATGTCAATGAACCCAAGTGGTTGTCATGGAGATTTTTCCAAGTAGAATCAAGTTGATATAACTTGGGAAAAGAGGAGTATTCATCTCTCATGAGATAACCAGCTTTTGTGGATCCAAAATCCTGTCAGTGGGAAGGAGTGATCAGAATCTGGATTGGGAGCAAAAATTTGACAAAAAATTCAAAGTGCTTAGAATCACACCAAAATAGAACTACTAGATAGGGCTCGTTTCCAGGAATCTGGCGTACTTCGTTTCACTCAAAACCGACTCCGTATGTGAAAGTTATAGCCTGTTATTCGGCGTGCCAAACATGTGAATTTTCAAAAAAATGGTCAAATAGGTTCAAAGGTCAAAATTTTGGGTTTTCAAAGGCCAATGAGGTGTTTAAACTTGTCTAACGTCAATTTTTTTGGTTTTCAAAGGCCAATGAGGTGTTGACACTTTTCTAATGGTGATTGGCCTGAATTTAAGGGGCACTTGGCAATTTTGTGTTGGTTTGTGGAGGACCAATAGGATGCTAAGACGTGTAAGCTGAAGGCGCACGATGCACCTAAAAACAAATGATCCACAGTTAATGGAAAATTTTGAATTTTATTAAATCTAAAGGTTGGAATTAAATTCCATATGTGGCAAATTTTTTGGGTGAAGGTCGGGGTCGAACTCGCAACCTCCCCCACACAAAACAGCACACATACTTTCTATGTTATCAATTGTTTCTTATTATATATAGCGCAAAATACATATTTGTGTTTTAAATTGGATTTCAGCGGAGGTCTAAAGGGACATCCCTTGTTCCATGGGACTGTGGCCCCAAAACCGTGGTGGAGCACTATGGTTAATGACGCGGATTACCAATTAAAGCAGGGTTAATTAACCCTAATCCCATCTTAATGCGCTAATCTGATTTCAATTCGGATTTATTTATTAATTACACTTAATGCGCTAACCACCACTTAATGTGTAATTAACCATTAATTAAATGTGTTATCCAAGCGGATTAATATGGCAGAGTCCACCAAGTTCGACATTAGCTCCATTTTTGGCGGAGTTAACTAGAGATGTTCCAGTTTTGGTGGAGTTTTTCTAGGAAATATTGAGGAAGCCATAACTATGGCATATTTCAATCAATTTTGGCTCAGAAATATTCATTCCTAAATGATTTGGATTCTACTGAGATTTATTTTGTAGTGTTCTCCATGCTTTATCATCATTATACGCTCATCCTTAAAATCATTAGTTCCTTCTTCACACATGGGAATAACCTATTGGTCACTAGGAGTTTCATGTATCTCCTCTTCCTTATGTTTTCCATTTTTAGCCATCAAACATAAATGCATAGGTGAATTTATGTCATCATCTTCACATGGTTTCTCATGTCCTTCAAAGGTCTCTTCCTGGAAATCCATATACTCAACTATAGTAGAGGAACCCATCTCATCCATTACTATCACCCGAGCCTTCAATGTGCCCTCCAAAAGAGTAGATTCGTGATCCTCGTGATTTGATTTAAGCATATGATGAGGCATGCCTCTCCTCATGATCATGAAATTTAGAGCATTATACATGTGACTCTTGTCCAACCATGGACCCTTAAACCCTTTCCACAATCAATTGACTTATGTTCCTTTCCATTTCATTCTTTGCTTCAATTTTTGTAATCTCATGTGCTTCCCTATCCTATTTAACTTTACATTTGTGATCTGGTGTCAATTGTTCTTTACATGTGAAACATATCTTCTCTCTTATCATTTTATTTATGCTCTTCCTTGGAAATTTTGGAGTTTTCTTTTGTTTTGGCTCCTCATCCTTCCTAGATTTGAGTCCTCCAAAAAACCTCCTCATCAAATTTCTTCTGATGAGAGGTTTAACGCAATGGGCTAAGAACTGCCTCAATGACTCATCCATGGGCTAATAAATTTTTAATTTGAAAATTCCTCTATTATTATAATAAAATCTTGCTCAATAAATCATAATCAACACTCGATTTCCTCATTGGAAAATCAACAAACAATCCTTTGTTATAGCAGGATTGATAGTGATTTAGATAGTAGACTTGTCCTCCTTTCCAAATAATGTTCTATTCTGCAAACTGAGAATAATCTAACCTTGAAACAATGAACCAAACTTGGAATGGTAAATACGACGTCTACAGACTTGGCTCCATTAGCTCAACTTCTAGAAATTAATTTGGCCCTCCATTGGAGGAAGATCTCAGCTACTAATTAAAGTAATATTTAGAAATTTACCTCCAGCACGAATAAATAGAGGGAACACATCAACCTTAATTAAAATTCCTAAAAGAATTACAATGTCAATTCAATTGTAAATTTGGGTACTTTCTCCAGTGATCATCTGGTCCAGTTTGAATCTCAGAGACGGAGATACAAGCCTACAGAAACCCAAGTCGGGAACTCTTCCTTCCAATGAGAACTCTACCTGAATGTTTGATGAACTTGGTCCCTCAAAATTACATGGCACAATAGCTGGAATAATGAGAAGGCTTCATCACCATCAAGAAAATATGACAGGCTCATGAATATAGCAACTAACACTGAGTATATCATCCCCTGATCATCTCCACAATGATGAAAGAATGGAAAAAACAATCTGCCTTCTGGATGATAATAAATAAATCTCTGGATGATAATAAATCGATCTCCAGATATTGATTGTATACCCAAAATTTCAACCTTTAGAGAGAGATAATTCAGTCTGGAAAAAAAAGAGTGGATCTATAGAAATAACATCGAATTCTCTACTATTTCTCTAAAATATATCTCCTAAAGATGAAAATGACTCCCAATGTAGAAATCAAGCACTTAAGTCTAATATTATTCACCCTTAAGACAATAATATAGTTCTTCTCTAGGAAACAAAAATAGTTAACTGATGAAAGGAAATCTCAAACCCTCAAATAATTGAATTTTCCCTTCTAATGTTAGTCCATTTGACCTCCTTAAAACCCACTCTAAATGAACATGTCCTTCACCTCTAACCTGAGTAAGTTGATCCTAGAAATAATAATACTCATACTATAATGAAACATTTACTCAACTCCTAGAATAGAACTCTGACTTAATGCATAAAATAACTAACATACAAACTCTAGGATGAAGAAAAAATTGGCTTCAAGAGGGGGAAGACAACCTCTCCAGATATATGATATGTTCGAGCTATGGAAAATATGATTCATGAATTCCAATATAAAAAATCGGAAACAAATCTGCTGACATCATTCTCTTCTCATCCATGATACGAGAAACAAATACTTTACATTCCACTTGCCCTAAATCATTCACTCTTTAATGAATTGGTGGTCAACTTCTAATACTGCCATTTTTCAATATGAATTAGGCCCCTTAGTTAATCACTCTAAATGGATCTACTCCAATGGTAGTGGTGTGCCACATGTATACTCAACCCTTGAATAAAATTCATAGCAATGCAAAACCATTCCCATAACCTTGACCAGGCAGAGAACCAAGAATTCCCCTTGTCACAACAATTTCAAGAATTCCATGAAGAAATTTGTCCAGTGGATTGAACCATTAATATGCACAATTTTATTGATATTTTTTCCATCCATCCCATATCCATGGCCAATATGCAATTACATTTCTCATTTGTAATGTTTCAAATCTCTTCTACAATAGATACATAAAGGCTCAAACATCAATCAAAGGCATTCTACTGCTACAAATTGCTCACGTACTCATCGAACTGAATACAATATACACACGCCATATAATACTATTCATGGATGCATAAGTTTGTGCTCAAATCAATAAATATGTGTGCATGGTATTCACACACTACTTCTAACACTAAACCATCAAGGCATACAAACCACACTCTTCTACAAATAGAGATGTGTAATCCTTTGAAATATAGAGTAATTCACCCCAACCGGATCGGACCTAAAATTCGAAAGGTTTTTTTGGAACTTGATCTGATATAATTGGGTCCTGATAATCAAAATTTCTTCCAACAGTAAATTTGGCCTTAAATTGTTGGAACTCTTCATTGATTTTGCCTCCTCAGGAGTAATAATTTTGGTGTCCCTCAATGCTGAAAAATATGGCCCAATAAATTGATAATTTTTTTTTAATGATTTTGGCCTCGATGAATGAAGGAACTTGATATTCTAGAAGAAATAATCCAAATAACCTACAATAAATATCACTCTGACAGATAATTTTCTCTTTCGCACTTGAGAATAATCCATGAATTTTATTTCTGCAATAAACCCTCAAGCTGGAAGGAAAACAAACTCCATCGTTATATCCCATTTACAAATTTCTTTGTATTTTTCTTATAAAAAAATCAACCCACAAAATTTTATTTGAATCTCAATCAAAATTACACATTAGCACCAACGAAACTTGTAAAATTTTAAATAAAACCCAAAAGTGTTATAAATAACAAAATTAATAGAGAATAATGCAACTTTATGTATTAATTGGAGAAATTACATACAAAGCTCTCGATATAAAATAGTCATAGTGGTGGCCACCATAATATCTACTGCAATACCAAGTCATACCTCCAAAATAAATTGAACTGCTAAATACACCCGTAAATTCTAAATGAGTTCACCCAAGGATGAGATGGGTTTTTGTCCACTCTCACCAAATCACCCAAGGGTTTTCATTATGGGGCTTATAGAAGTTGGGAACCTAGCTCACCAATCAGAAAAAAAAAAAGAAAAAAAAAGAAAGAAAGAAAAAAAAGAAAGAAAGAAAGAAAAAAAAAATGTCCCAAATGATCTCCTCCTCCTTTTAAAAGGCTTGATAGATAGATCTTTTATCTTCTAGAAGTATTTTATTTTGATTATTTTAGTATTATTGTAGAAGGTCCCCCTTGAATTCATCTAAGTGGATTTTAATTTAATTTAATTTAATTTAAGTCACTTTTGGCCTTTTTCCTTCAATTGATCATTTTCCCCTTCTTTTATTTAATTAAGTGACTAATTAAAGTCACTTTTAATATGGGGAAATGGTAAATCATCCATCATACTTTCTCTAGCTGCTGGAAGTCACTTCTCATCATTCCCTCCTATAAATATCCTCGTTCTGGTTCCAATGAGCTATTACACTATGATAGTCCATCAAATATTCCTCCTAGAATGCCACTTTAAGCATAATTAATTAAGTTAGTCTCAATAATAACCCCGTTTTATGAGAGTTATCGAAATGCAATGAAACCAAAAACAAGTTGTGTAGAATGGCCTTGATGATGGGATATGCTAATAAAATGTCACCAAACCCCATAAAACTCCTCAAAAACACTTCGGTACATCTCATGATGTAATCATACTCCTGTGACCTAGACATCACGTACCATGGAAATCCATCCTAAATATACTATAGAGGAAATTGAAAATGTGAACATTAAACAAGGGCTAATAACACCTAGTCAAGGTCACTACAAGTGAAAAAATAAATAATAACAATGTATTAAGGCATTTATTGGAGTGGTTCAAGGTAAAATAAGGGAGGTTGATTCCTCTTGAAGTGTTGAGAAATATGGGGCAAAGAGATGAGGCGTTTTCTCTAGAAACGATAACTGCTTGTGAATACCTTTTACTTCTCTTGATTAGGATCTTCTTTAGTTTGATTATTATTTTGTTTTTTCGTCAAACAAATGTCAAAATAAAAAAAATAATGAGACAAGGGAGTCAAGATATAGGTGAACACCTGGGGCCAAAACCTCTCCAATCATGAGAGGTAAAACCCACTCTTTTTTCTTCTTATAGAATCTTCAATTGCTGAATTCAAATACCAAGACACTTTACTAACAACCCCTCCAAGACCAAGTCAACCCTTCCTTTAATATGTTGGAATTTATCATTCTTTCTTCACCCTCGCCCCTGAAACTCAATTCATAAGTTCTTGACCTCTATCTCTGCATTTTTTGGCTACCTATAGATGACTGCAATTTCCCACATGTGATCAAATTAGGGCTACTTAATCCCTCCTTCTCCTTTTCTTGAATTAGGGCTAGGTTCCTTATGAATTTGACCTTCAATATAGATATCTTTCTTGCCTTGATTTGACCCTCCTATGATGAATGTAATTCAAACTTACTACAGAGATACAGACTCTAATCTCCTTGTGTGTGGGAAAATAAAGTGGCACAAAATAGATCTGTAATTGCTTCACTCTTCCTTCGACCTTGATCTTCTATTATTTGCTTGGATGGGAGATTTTATCTTATTCATTTCTATAAAAAAAATTGTGTGTGTATTCATATTTCTTGAATGAGGCCAATGAACCTATATATAGGCTTCCCCCATGCTTGTAGGTTGACTTTACTTGATCCTAGGCCGACATGTCATCTCGACGTAGGATTGTTGCTTCATTTGAAGTTTGACTTGCAGGAAGTGCCTGGACTTGGTATTGGAGGATATTTTGACTCTTACAATGACTAAAATACGTACGTAACATTCCCAAGAAGGGTCTCTCATACATGCCAAAGACTCAATTGACTTTATGACTTAATGACCAATCCTAATAGCTCTCAATGGGAGCTTGATCTATAAAAATAAAATTCCTTGAGCATGAACCCCATGACTCAAGAATAAAATAATTTTATTTTTATTCTTTACATTAATTACATAAAATCATGATTACACATGTCATTCTCAAGACCATACCTAGCTACATATTTCAACACTCCCTCTTAACTAGGGAGGTATTCATAATCCATACAAGGTATTTGGACATTCTAAATCTGAAGAATTATCATAAGAAGAGTCAGATTGGTAACCCATCTGTTTAGCATCATATCATCCAACATTGTCATATATAAAGGCCATGACTAACAAATCTATCTCTCCACAAGACCAAGGCACAATTTTGGTGAGACCAATGATTTATAGACACCTTCATCATTATCTCTCTAGGAGCATACCCCACCCAGGTGTTCACAGGGTATGAACTTCAAGGACTATCCTCATCTTTTATTCCTAGTCCTCAAAGAATATCAATCCTTCATGACTCCTCTTATCCTAGATTCCCTACCACATCCTCAAAGAGTATCAGATGCCATATGCTTACCCAATTCTCCATTATTTCTTCCCAAGTGAAGACAAGAATGGTGTGTCTATCTCTCCCTCTCAACTAGGGAGTATATACCCATTCCTATAAAGGAATATTCTCAAGCTACCTCTTGTCCAAGGAATTTACTAGGCTCCTAGGGAATTTCTTCCAAAATTCCTCTTAGCCAAGGATTTGTCTAGGTTCCCAGGGGCTTTCTTCCAAGTTTCTACCAGTCAGAAACTTGTTTCCAAGCTCCTTCTTTAATTTCCAACAACAACTTTTTATTCGTTAGTGAAGATCATGGGATATTTAGCTTCTTCTAGTGCTTCTCCATTCGATGTCATGAATGCTATATTTAAAATTATGGAGTCTTCATCTTTGTATGGCATTGCCCATCCATCACTTTCCTCAAGTTAGTCATGTCATCCTTTCCTTTGAAAGTTATTTTCTAGTCCACATCTAGCTTTCCTTCATGCAACTACCTCTTTTACATCATGTTTCCTTTAGGATATTCCATCCCACCACATGAGTGCTAGTTGTAGATGACATCCAAAAATATTTTTTCGGTAGCCCTGCATCAACCTATCCTGATGTTATTCAAAAATAAAAAAATATTTTTTGTGATGTCCTTTCATCATGACATATTTTTTCTTGCAATATTAGCATCTCACACATATATTTGAAACATCTCCAAGATATACAATGTCAAGGTTATCCTTATTTTCCAGACTTCGTCGGGGACTTCATATATTTCCCATGGAGATATTATAGTCAAATATTTTAGTTATTGGATGTTTATTTCCTTTTCCATAGTTGCATATTTCATGATCTCTTCCTTTCTTGATTCACACTTGTTTCCCCAGGAACTTTAATCATAGTTCCTTCATCTTTTTCAAGCACCTCATATTCCATATGAGGACATATTGTGTTTATTTAATCTATTAAATATGTGAACCATGCCTCTATGCATCCTTTTAACAAGAGATATCCATTTCCTTTGATCATGCTCTTGAGGTAGAGTATTCATCCATGATATCTACAACTATATGACATGACTCAATTAAATGCATACATACCTCATCTCTTCCTTTAGGTCATCTAGAATTTCTTCAACAACTTCCTAGATTGAAATAAATTCAATAAGCTTGACTTGATTTGCTTCTTATGACATCATAATATCATTCCATGAATCCCATACAAGGTGTAACTCTCGGTGAGACACTTGATTCTTCCAATAGGTGAACCTTCTAATGATGATTCCAAAAAAGGATCTTGATCATTCTCATCCATAAAATGCTCCTCTTGCATGATGTATGATGAAATTTATACTAGATTAATTTCACTATCCCAAAAGTATTACTAATGCTTCTAATTATGTTATAAATAGCTACATCCTTTTATAGGTGACTACCATAGACTTCTATTTCAGCTATATTTCATGCTTCTCTAAGATGATGTCATGAGCTCTTGCTTTCAATCGTATGCTTTTATGATGCCATGATGCATCCTATCCTGCTTATAATGATTCCTACCATGATAGCTATAATTTACAACAAAAAAATTGATAGATAACCTTGAAAAAAACTTGTCGAGGAAGACTATATCAATCATAGTATAGATCCTTTACTTCGTCCTTAGATTTCTTCTTTACAACTTCTTCCACTTCTTCAGTAATATGGGCTTCTTCCCTTCCTCTTTTGTTGTTTTCCTTATTAAGCTTAGGATAATATCTCTTGTAGTGCCCATATTCTTGACATCCATAACATTGAACTTTTTCCATATTCATATTTCTTTTGTGAGGACCAAATTTCCCAAACTTCCCTTTTCTTTTTTCCATAGCAACATATGCTTGAGTTTTCTCATTTTATCCTACATCAGATTTTTCATAATTACCTTAGATTATTGAATGGAGTAGCTTCCTTCTTCCCATAGATGCTTGATGTGAAGTTTCCACATTCTTCTGGTAGTGCATTGAGCACTATGATAGTCATCTCCTTGTCAAAAATTATTTCTCCCAACTCTTGTAGTTGGTCCCTTAGTTCACACACCCTCATAAAGTATGAGGTTATTACTTATTCTTTTGATATATTCATCTTGTATATTTCATGTCTTAACGATATTACTTCTCCTGCAATGCTTACAGATAATAATTCTACAAGTTTTTCATATATTTGTTTTGATGTTTCTAATTTAGATATATAGGGAATGAGGGGATCCTTGTTGGATTCTATGAGAATCCTTTGAGACCTTAATTCCCTTTTCATATACCTTGAAAGTGCTTGAGAATATTGTTTTGGAGGTTTGGTGATTGAGCCCTTAACATGTTCCATGACCTCATTTTCTATGAGGTTCATATTTATCCTTTTCTTCCATCCTAGAAAGTTTGATGGCTTCAACCAATTTGTTGTTTTACTTGCAAAAATACATTTTGATATATTTAGATGTAGACATAAATATAATTACTTGTGAAGATGCTCCTTTCAACCTGATTCCTTCTAGAATTTGATAATGATATGTTTTTTAGAATATTTATTTTTTTATTCCTTCAAAAGTGATTCTTGATTCATAAGAGATGGATATCAATTGAATTATTTGATGATGCAAAAAAATCCTTTCTTCTTTCTTCCATTGGATGAGTAGAATTCAAGATTATTTTTTTTGAATATTTCTTAAATTTGAGTATAGGTAGGGTCTTTTGAGGAATCCTTCCTTGTGATGATGATTTGAGCAAGGATCTCATGGATGACTTAAATTTGAACTTCTTCTTTGATCAATCTATGGTTTTGATACCTCCTTCAAGATGATGTAGTATTTTTTTTCAATATATTTTGGAGATGAGAGGATCCCCTTGATTCCTTGATGCCCTTGATACCCTTCTAGAACTTTGGTTCTTGAGTGCTTGAGTGTTCCTTATTAAGTTTCCCTTCATTGATTTGTAACCTTAGCTTTGATTCCACGTTGAGAAATCTAGGGCAGAGAGATGAGGTGATTTCTATAGAAATGATAACTTCTTGTGAATAATTTTTACTTCTATTGATTAGGATCTTCTTTAGTTTGATTATTATTGTGTTCTTTTCATAAAAAAAATATAAAAATATAAACAACAATGAGAAAATGGACACAATATATAGGCGATCATTTAAGGACAAAACCTCTCCAATCATAAGAGGAAAAACCCACCGAATTCTTCTTCTTATAGAATTTTTAATTCATGAATTCCAATACTAATAGCCTTGAATAACAACCCATCCAAGACCAAGTAAACCTTTGCTTGAATATGCTGAAACTTCTCCTTATTTCTTCACCCTCTCTCCTACAACTCAAGTCATAATTTATCGGACTCTATCTCTGCAATTTTCAGCTACCTTTAGATGACTGCAATTTCCCTCATGTGATTGAATCAAGGCTAATTAAGCCTTCCTTCTCCTTCACCTGAAATAGGGCTAGCTTGCTTATGAATTCAAACTTCAATATAGATCTCTTTCTTTCCATAATTCGACCCTCATGTGATGATTGTAACTCAAACTTACTACAGATATACAAACCCTAATCTCCTCGTACATGTGAACAGAAAGTGGCCCAAAACAAATCTGCAATTGCTTCACTCTTCCTTTTACTTTGATCTTCTCTTCTTTTCTTAGATAATAGTTTCTCTTATTCCTTTTTATTGAAATTTTTGTGTGCATTCATCTTTCTTGAATGAGTATGAGTACCATATATATAGGCTTCCTCCATGCCTGTAGGCCGACTTGACTTGATCCTAGGCCGACATGTCATCTTGGTGTAGGCTTGTTGTTTCAATTGAAGGATGATTTGCAATAAGTGCTTGGACTTGGTCTTGGAGGGTAGTTTGACTATTACAATGGCTCAAATACATATGTAACATGCCCAAGAAGGGTCTCTCATACATGACAAAGAATCAATTTCCTTTATGACTTAATGACCAATCCTAATAGCTCTCAATGGGAGCTTGATATATAAAAATAAATTACTTGAGCATGAAACCCATGACTCAAGCATAAAATAATTTTATTTTTCTTCTTTACATTAATTACATAAAATCATGATTACATATGGAATTATGAAGACCAAACCTACTTACATATTTCAACCTGAAGGAATATCCCACATTAAGAAAAGTTGGGAAAGAATATTCATGAAGGCCCCCAAGGGAATTTCAAAGTTAAGAAGATGATTTGAAGGCCTATTTTTCCTAATTCATACCTAGCCTTCTTCTAGGCCTTTATTTTCTTATAAATATTTACTGATATAATGTTGGCCCAATTGAAGACATTCCCTCTAAGGTTTATATGAATGATATCACTACTACATTTGGCGGAAATTCCGACACTTGGTTCCGACGCTTTTGACCAAATGTCGGAAATTTCCCCAAATTTTTTCCATCCCGCCCGAAACCGTCACTATATCAACGTTTATAGAAAAGTGTCGCAATACCGACACTTAGAAAAGTGTCACAATTGCGACGTTTGGAGGAAAACGTCGCAATTGCGACACTATGGCCGAAAGCGTCGCTATTGAGACGACTCCAATCGTCGCAAGTGCGACACAATGTCTAGGTGTCGCCATTGCGACGTTTAGGTACCCGTCGCAATAGCGACGCTTTTTCCGCCGTCGGTATAACGACACTTATATGCGCGCCACATAAAAATACGAAACTTATATGCGCGCTACATAAAAATTTGAAACTTATATGCGCGCTACATAAAAATTATTTTATTGTTTCGTATCCGTCGCAATAGCTACATTAACGTCTGATATGACGCGCGCATTCGCCCTCCGCTCTTGCAGAACAACATTCGCCCTCAGCTCTTGCAGAACAGCATTTTCCCTTAGCATTCACGCTCAGCTCTTGCAGAACAAAATTTTCCCTCAGCATTCGCCCTCAGCGTTCACCCTCAGCTCTTGCAGAACAGCATTCGCCCTCAGCTCTTGCAAAATGGTAAGTTCTTACTGCAGGCCCTTCCTCCTATAGTAGGTTTGACTCTATTTGGGTTTTTTGGTCAATTCCATTGGATTGTGTTAGGCTGTAGGGTTCTCTGTAGATGTCAAGAATCAAGATTCAATACCCTCTATTATCTTCATCACCCAATACAAGATTTAAATTTTTCCCAAAGAAACACTTATTAATTTGGCAGCCATTATTTCTCCTTGCTTTAAAAACCCTACATTTAAATGAAAACAAGCATTGAATTTCAACTACAAAAATCTATTAGTGTTCAAATGTACATGTGTGCTACATTAACGTCTGATATCATGCGCACATTCGCCCTCCACTCTTGCAGAACCGACGATTCGCCCTCGCATTCGCCCCCGAGCTCTTGCAACGACATTCGCCCTCGGGACGCCCTCGGCTCGTGCACGCATTCGCCCCGAGATCTTGCGACACGACATTCGCCCCCGGATTCACCCTCGCCTCTTTCGCACGACAGTTCGCGCCCGCATTCGCCCTCATCTCTTGGAGAACGAAAGCATTTTCCCTCAACATTCGCCCCCTCGCCGTTCGCCCTCGCCTTCGTGCAAACGACATTCGCCCCTCGCGCTCTTGCAAAATGGTAAGTTCTTACTGCAAGCCCTTCCTCCTATAGTAGGGTTGACTCTATTTGGGTTTTTTTGGTCAATTCCATTGGATTGTGTTAGGCTATAGGGTTCTCTCTAGATGTCAAGAATCAAGATTCAATTCCCTCTTTTATCTTCATCACCCAATACAAGATTTAAATTTTTCCCAAAGAAACGCTTATTAATTTGGCAGACCATTATTTCTCCCTCGCTTTAAAAACCCTACATTTAAATGAAAACAAGCATTTCATTTCAACTACAAAAATCTATTAGTGTTCAAATGTACATGTGTGCATCACTTGTGTAGGGTATTCCTTTTCCACTTTCACATTATCCAAGAATGTGTGCAGGTATAGTTCATATTTTTTTGTGATTTAGATTGTCTTGAAAAAGGAAAGGTAAATTATTTCCCATGGAAAAAAGAAGGTTTTCCCTTTTTATAGGTTGTTTGGACTTACGTGGAAAAATTTATGGTATGCCTTTCATATTATGTAGTTTAAATTTGAATTAACGAGATTATTCTACATGAAAATATAATTACCTATGTGATGTCCTTCATCACTAATTAAAATTATAGGGTTTCAATTTCCTAGACTCTAACTCATCCGATGCTAAATTCTAGGTTCTCATTGGTGGATCACTCTTCCATTGATTTCCTTTCCTCCGGATCTTGTCATACTTTAAAAGTCATAAATGATACATATATTATTTCAGGTATCCCAAAAGGATTTATAGTAGAACATATTGTGAATTTTTTTTGACACTTGAGAATTCTTTTTAGAACTGCAACGCGGTCTATGCTATCGAGTTATATATCAAGAAACTTGCCCTTAATAACCACACTATGAGGTAGGTTCAACCAGTTTGAACTTGTTGGGACATAGCATATGAAGTTGTGTGATGAGTCCATATCACAGGTCTATTATGGTGACAAAAGTGAAGACACGTAATGATAGTTATTATGTTAACATTACTAGAAACATTTTTCAAATTATCCATGCTATCAAGATGTCAAAATTCCGGGCATTAGGTGTCAATACTCGTAGCTAATAGATAATAATAATAATATAAAAAAAATCACAACTTTATTCTTGAAATATGATTGTTACACATTGGTAACCTAGTTCATGAGTTATTATCACCCAAAGATTGCAAAACAAACTTAAAATATAAATTAAACCAACATGAGAATCCAACTAAGGGTTTCTCGACAAAATCATGCCATAACTTGGCATTTTGAAACCCAAATTTGAATCCATCATAAGTAATACAATGCAAACTCGTATGGATTTTTCAATGCATGTTTGCATGCTACAATTATTCTCTCGTCTAGATATCATTTTTTAAAATGGAACCATTAGTCAAGCCCACAATCCTTTTTTATGTGAAAAATTTCAGCTCTTTTTTGCTCCACCACCTCCATAAACCAGATGTTACACCCGGGGTCTCGCCCCCCCCCCACCTAGGGGGTCTAGATTCCTCGCCCCCTCGCGCTCCGGGGTCTTGGGGACTTCTAGGGGACGTTTCCCTCATGCCCCCCTCACGCCCCCTGCACACCCCCTTTCACGACCCCTCACGCCCCCTCACACCCCCCTTCACGCCCCCTCACGTCCCCTCACCGCCCCTTTTAGTTTATGGTTTCGTGTTAAAAGTTGATGTGCCACTTAGCATATTTGAGAATCCAAGTGATTCCGATTCGGATGGTGACATGGTTGATCCCGATATATTCATGCGTAAGTTGGATGCGAGAGACTAGTGGGGCATTAACTTGAGCATTTATGCTCATTTATCATTACGATGATATCATTTGATATTCATATGTTATGTTTTATGTTTTATGTTTAAGACATAACTTATTTGCATTTAAGTTTTATGTTTCGGACTTGAGTTGTAAACTTCGACTTTAAACTCTATTTTGAATCTTGATATAATATGTCATATGATATCTTAAAAATTTATTTTCATTGTACATTGTTAGTAGTTACATTAATGATTATATAGTTACAAACTTACAAACTTACATGCATGATTGTATGATGTATGTTTTAACTTTTAACTTTTAAATTTGTTTCAATTATATGATTCATCATTCATCGATTTGTAATTTTATCATTTATGATTTATCTTTCATGATGCAAGTGTATGATGACCGTATATACATTCCTTGAAAAAAATATAGTTACATTTTAAATATTAAATTTTATAATTTTTAAGACCCCGACGTCCCCCCCCACGTTTCCCCGAAAATTGGTAGGGAGCTTTTGCATAGGCCACTCCCCGCGCTCCCTCGCCCCCTCGCTCCCACCTCCAGGGGGACTTGGTGGAAGATTGCCATAAACATATGCAAACATATATCATGATCTTGGAATTCCATTACATATGTATGTGCCAATGTTCCATAATCATGCCCCATCATCAATTTAAGAAATTTCCATTGAATATCAAATTATGGAGGGGGGAACTTTTTCTGTCGCAACATTTGGCTCAAAATCGGGGACCATCTCTCGTATGAGGTGAATGAGAACTATAGATATTTGAAGAAGTAGATTAGTGCCTTTTTCCTCTGGCCATGGATTCATATACGATCATCCATCACAAAAATTTGTCTTTGTTCATTCTCACCTTGAAAGTTGCAAAAATTCATGCCCTAATTGAAACGACACTAACTTTGAAAGATATAATAAAAATGCAAGCTAGAAGTGCCCTATTAATACAAAGGGAAAACCTTCCTACCTACCCTAACTCGAGATAAATTTTGATTGAATAGGAAACATGATATTTCCTATGGAGTTGATCCAACAACTTGTTAAATGTATGGGACTAAATCATGCATTTGATTTCCAGGAAACATGCGCATGAAGAGAAAAAGTGCAAAATTAATGGAAAATCCATACATGCCACTTATAAAAACTACACCGAAAGGTCAAAAAAATACTTAAGGCCTTAACTTAATTTGAATCCAAAAATGACAAAACGAGATTATTGAAAACACGAGAGTGGTGTGGGTGAACAACATAAATAAAAAGTGAAGATACCTTTCCCCAAGATGCCTTTGTAACTATTGTATGAAAACATGTTTTCCTTTTCCCTTTATACATGCAAGTGAATGCATTATAGGTATGGTGTTTTCCCTGAATAGGAGAAGCCTACTTTAAATATATCATTCGTGGGATTGAATGTTTGGGTGCCTTAATGTGCAATGACATGTTTCCAGGACTAAATTCAATCCAAGGAATATTTGAAACTCTAACTCTGTCTTCCGTGTCTTATTAGAAATTGTTTCAGTTTTCATTTTGTGTTTTCAAGTTAGATATTGTTTTCAAGTTTTTACAATTATAATTTTATTGCAATGTGGCAGGCATCGATCGTAGCAATAGCGAGAACAACCCCGAGACTGGGATGATCGCGGAAAGAGGCCGGCGGAAGAACATGTAAAGTGCCGCATTTGCTCTATCTTCGTGTATTTTAGTTATTTACATAATTGAAATAATATTAATTTTTGTTTCAAATATGCGGACACCTAGCCATGGTACGCCCGATGATTCCCTCTTTGAGGAAGAGCTTTCTTCATCCCTATCTCCAGTGTTCTTGTTGCAAAAAAAGGCATGAGATGCAAGGTCGGAATTTAATACTTTGATAGACGCGCCTCAAACACCTGAAACGAGAAGAGAGGATACAACATCTTATGAGGCGACTAGAAAGATATCGGGTAATAATAAAAAAGTCAAAAGGATATTTTTTTTGTTCGCATGAGATGAATTATGATAGTTTGATTTTTAATTTTTACATTGAATAAACTAACAAAAAATTTCTTTTGTATGTAGCATTTTCCGGCATTTGTCTGAACCCGGTGTTGGTGGTAGTGGGACACAAGGGCAAGAGATTGCCCAACAACCCTCTCGTACACCTTCTACTCCTTTAGGTGCCGCCCAAGAAACACACCTTGCCCAAGAGGACACCCGCCCAACCGCCGAATGTGTTGGCAATGATGAGGTCGATATGGCCAACTACATTATTGCGTTTCCGGAGCTACACGTGTCGGATCCAAAGGGACCATTAATGGCACATTGTTGGTGAACAATGAGGGTGTCCCTCGTAAAGCATGTACAACTCCCGTGTAAATTTTAATATTTTAACTATTTCATGTACTTTATCTAAAACATATTTATCATGATTTTTTATTTTTAAATTAATGATAATATCTGGTTTTATTCTGTGTAGGAAACAATGAGTTCTACGAGATTCTGGAGAGCCATGCATTGGTAATTTTTTGGCCCAACCATACATACGGGGGTAGAATTCTCGAATTCCAACTCTGAAAAAAGAACTTCTAGATTATCTAGAAGCCCTTTTTGGGGTCGGCACATTTGACGAAATGACGGTAGGCTTAGGTAGCCGGAAAATATTTGAAATATACCGAGGGACACCTATAGGACGCAATTGCAATTTAACCCTAGATATGAGCATCCTCTCGCAGCTTTCGGAGAGTGAGTGGAGAGCACTCATCCATGACGGAAAAGAGAAAAGGGCAAAAGAAAAAAAGGAAAAATGCCAACCGGACCCGCAAGGTAAATTACAACTTTAATTCAATAGCTTTAATTTTCTTTTATGTCTAAAAATAAAAGTGTGCTACGTCATATCCGACTTCATCGTTTTGATGCTAGGTTGCTTGACACCTCAAAGGCAACCAAAGCTAGGATTGAGAAAAAAGGGCCATCACAAGCTCTGCGTGGTGGCTACTTGAAATTAGCTGCAAGAATTGTAATTAAGTAGCTAAACATCTTATAATTAATTGTATCGCCTTCCAACGTTTTTGTAATCATATCGGATATGATTAAAAAATACACAATCATATGTAATTTAGGGTGATGACTTTGGAACGAAACTACGAGAGGAAGATAAAAATATCGCTTTTCCGTTTTGGCTATCAAGCTGTAGTTGAACGTCGCGTAGCTTGGGGCGAGTCCCAAGATCCAAAATGCCCGATAAGGTAAAACATTAACCTTTCAATATTTTTGTTTTCGTCCATAAATTTAATGTCTAAAAACTTTTTTTTAAATCAGGGGAGCGACACTATTGACGAGGCAAAATAACCCGGCTTTAGAGCCGGATGTAGATGATCCTCTCGTGCAACCCGATCATTGTAGTGGGGACCAGGCCGAAAAATGTCGCTATCGGTGAGGGCCGTGACGGTAATTAATTTCCACTTATATTTTTTTTCTAATTATACCTTGATGGTTGTCCTTATAACGTTTTTTGTTTAAATGACAGAGAATGTTTCCCTTGAGGATCTTACCACCGAGAGAGGAAGACAGGGCAATAGTTTCAACGACGTACAACTCGGTGCACCAGGTAAATAATCTCATTGCAATTTTTTTTATTAATATTACCGAACTAGTTCAATGATATTTAAAAACTGAAAAATTAAAATTTAATATTATTCTGTTTTTTGTAGGCGATGCCTCGTCACTCGGATGAGACCGGACATCGTGACAATGCAACTAGGTCGTCGGTGACAACTGTGCACCAGGTAAATAATCTCATTGCAATTTTTTTTATTAATATTACCGAACTAGTTCAATGATATTTAAAAAACCGACAATTAAAATTTAATATTATTTGTTTTTTGTAGGCGATGCCTCGTCATCGGATGAGACCAGACATCGTGACAACGCAACTAGGTCAACGGCGACAACCGGTGCACTAGGTAAATAATCTCATTGCAATTTTTTTTATTAATATTACTCGAACTAGTTCAATGACATTTAAAAAACCGACAGTTAAAATTTAATATTATCTATTTTTGTAGGCGATGCCCCGTCACCGGATGAGACCCGGATATCGTGACAACGCAACTAGGTCGGGGACGGTAACAAATCGATGCACCGGGTAAATAATCTCATTCCAATTTTTTTTATTAATATTACCGAACTAGTTCAATGATATTTAAAAACCGACAATTAAAAATTTAATATTATCTCGTTTTTGTAGCGATGCCCGTCCTGCGGATGAGCCCGGACATCGTGAATACGCAACTAGGTCGGCGAGTGCGAGTCGAAAGGCACGAAACAGGAGCAGAGCACGATGATATTGATGATGTAATTAGGAGCTTTAAAAAATAGGAAGAATAAAAAATAAAAATTGACAATGTAAAATATTGTATTATTATAAGACAAACGTTACCATACTTGGAACATTTTTTTTGCGTTATATAAAAAAACTCATTTATCATACTATTTTTATGTCAAGCATTAATTGCAATGTTTCCTTGCGTACTTTTTGTTGAATTGTTTTTTTTATTAGTTATTGAATATTTTTTTTTATGCTCATGAAAGTAAAAAATGAAATATAGATTGGGTATTGGGGAATTGAGAGTGATGTGAGGAGGGGCCATAAGAGCTTCCACCTTCATGTGGTTGGCCCTCGTTTAGTAGAGAATAATTTATTGGAGCGATTTAATCTTGGAGAAAAACCTCCTTGATCCAGCAGTAGCAACAAAAAAAGTCACTATTGACTTAGTTGCTACTCTTTCAGATCATGGGAGGCTTGTTCCAAGTTCATGAGACTCCAATAAATTGTTCTTGAAACGAAGAGGAGCTTATTCAGGTATGTTTTGAAATTTTCAACATATGTTCTAACATTATCATAAGAATGCATCTTAGAGTAAAAAATACTACATCAATTACTTGTATTTATTGTATAGATAATGATGGATTTTGATTGACTTGGTAGTGCGTGTACAAATCCTCTTGCATCATGAGCAATACAACTTGTCAACCAGGGTCATGTCCAGGGATATTTTTTGCTTGTGCGCTTGACTGTGTTCGTAATGTCACATTTTGTAAGTTCCTTTACAATTCATAATTCAATATTAAGCTTGTTCATGATTATTATATAGGTTTTTTGTATGTGTTTTTTTCATCTATTTGATTGTAAGCAACTCGCATGTTTCCGTTGTTCACTATGATTTCTCCCATTACCACTCCTAGGATGAATCCGAATTTATTGTTACATAGGTTACTTTATTGTTACTATGATTTCTCCATTTACGATTTCATAGGTTACATCATGTAAAGTTGTCAATCTCGGAGTTGGTGATGAGCTTTAGTTCTCCGCATTTGGGGCTTTTTCGATATTTTCTCCCTCATGTCATTCCCCTGCATCACCTCGTTGTTTGAGCATGCCAATTGTCTACCACTTGTACCAATTGGCACATGTCAATCTCTCGAGTGGTGCCACATTTCACCTATTTTCAGTGAGAGTTTAGGGTTTCTCTAACATAGCTTCGTAAATCCGATTCGGTGCTCGCTTGAATATTGTCACATAATACTCATGGTTTGGATTGATGAGCATGTTCGAATGGTTGGTTGATTCATAAGAACCACCCATATAGTCATCTTGAGATATTTCGAGAAGGTTTCTCGGGTTTCCTTTTTTCACCAGTTTCTAGTGGGTGGGATGGTGTGGGGTGATCCATCAATACCGGTGCTCTTGTAGTAGGGAATTTGTTTTTGGGGATATAAAGGAGCATTTGATGTAGATATCCCATTGGATGCATTCATAGATGGGCACGAGAGGTCAAGAATTTAAATTAAAAATATGCAACCTCTAGCATGGCAACTCGAAGGCCGCGAGAGACACTCGGTTAAAGATTGTTTTGTGCTCGGCCTTAATATAGTCGTGATTTCTTTCTATTATCTTAATGCAAATATATAGTCCGGTCTCATTAAAATGAGGATTGTGGTTGTATTTCTCTATGGTTGTTTCTCTCTTAATGCTCCAGAAGTTGCCAAAAGTTGCGATAGTTGTTTAGTTTGCTCCGTTACAACTTAAAAGTGGTTTTTAGCAATGGGAGTCATGTTTTTTTAAGGTTCATACTAATATGAAGATCTTGTAATTCTCGTATTCAACATAAGAGAATATGGCCTCTGCTTTGGGTGGTATGACAACAATTGCCACATCTACCTCATTGGGTAACAATGGAAAGGGGAAGAAGTTGGGTGCAATGTTTGATAATTATGGCGGACAATTGTCTTCTCTTTCGGGCTTTTTTCACCCATTTCCTTTAATCGCTCAAGCGAGAAGAGGGACTCGAGATTACGCGACAAAGAGAAGGTATTTAATACAAGAGCTATGGAAAAGGAGTTGTACTTCAACAAGGATGGCTCGGTGACAAAAAAAATTGCGAGTCGGAGAAAAAATTATGTTTAAAGGAAGGTCACCCGCACGTGAAACTTCACCGCGATGGATCTTTCCTTGTCCACTTATATTCGATTTTAATGTGTTATTTTAATTTTTCATGGAGGGTTGTTTTGGCATATGGTCCGGCATTCAATTGCACACTTACCGAAAGCATTGTCAATTTTTCTTGTAGGCGGTGTGAACAAACTTGCTCGATCTTGTTGGAGTCACCCTTGGGGGCGAAGGGAAAAATGTTGTCTTGGAGAGCGAGCATGGTTCTCCGAAAAATAGTTAATGATGGTGTGACAATAGCTAAGGAGGTAATTTGTAGATGTGTGCTCCGGTTTTCTTTTTAATGTTGTATTAGTTCCCCCTCTTAAATGTCTTAGATTTGGTAGGCATAATTTGAAAACTCAAAGGTGAAAGAAAACATATTTGTTACCCAAAGTGGTCTACTTGGCCTATGGACTAGCCACATTAGAGTAATGCATAAAGCTTTTCACAACAATAAAAGGAAAGGGTTATGGCTGAGTCAAATTTTATTGTTATTGACGAGTAGTAATGAAATGTATCTCAATGCTATGGTTTTGGCCTTTTTATTGGTTGAATTAGAGGACCCGATTGAAAAATATTGGGGCCAAGTTGGTAAGGCAAGTCGCGGAAAAGACAAATGATTTAGTCGATGGAACCACAACATCTATTGTTCTTGCACATGTTGGAATATTGAAAAATTCCAGACAATGAATGGAGAATAAATCTCCCTTCCTCTAACACGAGAGAAAATAAAAATTTCTTTGACAGGAGACGGAGTTTCAATACTTTGAAAACAAACTTCTATTCCCTTTAATAACTCAAAAAAAACTATTACACTACTTCCTCACCGAGAGGGATTACAAAATTATGAGCTGCTACAAAACGCAATGCAAAAAAAACAACTCATTGTCCGTTCAAAACAAACATACTCCGTCTCTAAAACACTCGCTGTGTTTTTCCCTTTCGCATCTTGCTATGCATACACACTTAAAAAGTTACACTCAGCTCTTTCACTTTTTTACACACTTTCGTTGTGTAATAAAAAATTTACGTACTCGTCTATAAAAAAAACTACCAAGCTTTTTTCGACCTTTTTTATTTTTTATATGTCGTAACATATAAAACATATTATAATAAACCCTCTTTTTAAAAAAAATAAAATTAAAACTAAATTCTATGGCCCACCTTTCATTTCGCATATGATATATATATAACATATGTTTAAAACATATGTATATATTAAACTATCAAAACATTAAAGAACCCTTTCCGTCGAACTTCAAAAGTCCGAATAGATTGAATTTCAAACCAAATTCGCGTTCCAAAATGGGATGTTGACGTCCGCCTAATTTTAACTCGAATTCTCAATCCAATGTGCCCTATAAAAAATTCGGGTCCGGTTTTCAGGTTTTCAGATTCCCTTCAATTTCATGCGATCCAATATTAATGCTCCACATGTCCTCCTTTTGAATTTACAAAATTTTCGGGTAAATATCTGTTTGTTTAATTTATGGTTGGTGAATTGCGTTAATGCTAGTTGTTGTGTTTAAATACAATCCTCGTACGTAAATATGGGTCGCGACAGTCTACAAAAAAAACTTGCAAGAATTTTAAATGTCGAATTAAATTTCTGGATGGCATGCAAGCAACCTCCAAAAAAAAATGTTCGTCGCCGCATCCGTCCTTCTCGCCGCAAATGAGCTGAAGTTAAAATTCAACATCACGGGGTTTAATAAGTGAGGGTGTAAAGGTAACTTTTTGTCGATAGTACTGGATTAAGATCATCTATTCATTTTTGTAGGGTCTTATGGTGTTTGGTTTTTTAGTTTTGGGTTGGGCTTATTGAGTCTAAGATAGTTTTTGAGTGAAAAAAATTGCTATCGGGTATTAAAAAATTTTTTGGTTCTTTTTGTCAAAATTTATGAGCTTGTTAGGAAATACAAAACTCGACAATCGTTGTATCTTAAATTTGTGGAAAATAATTTGAAATGAAACCTTTTTTTTTAGGTTGTTGTAGTAGGTGAAAACCTCGTTCAAATTACTAGGGGCATTGACAAGACAATAAAGGCCCTTGTTTCGAACTCAAAATTTTGTCAAAGGAGGTAAATGCTTGCCTTTTGAGTAGGGCCGGTTTTCCTTTTTGCTCGATGGTTTGGTGTATCTAATTGAATTAGTTGCCTAAGGTATTTTTTGGTTGCAAACTCCTTTTCATTTTTTCATACAAGTATTGGCCTTGTGGAATACATTTGATTGTGTGGTCTTGTTAGATCTACAACATTTGTAGTTGTTTAGTCTTATGGCCGAGGTGCACTTTTATTATGGAAATAGTTGATGCAATATTGTCATTTAATCTTCATCGCAGGTAGCATGTTGAGAAGTTTCTTGTGAAACATTTGGTATTCAAAATGACACTTGATCCTATACAGACGATCATGCACTTGACTTCAAAATTCATATTCAAAGTGTGCCGGACAATTCTTGCAAAATTTCAAATATTTATGTTGTTTTAAACCATTATCTTTTTCATGTATTGGATGCCGAAAATGTGAAAAAGACTTTGGTATGAAACCAATCGGTGAATAATTTCCAAGACAACAACCACTTCCAAGACATGATTTAGAAGTAGAACAAATGTGCTTATGAAGCATATAAAGATATCCTTGATGCATTGTCAATGTTTGGCTAGGGTTATTTTTTGGAGAAAATAACTCCTTATTCCTAGAATAGTGATCTTCAATACAAGTAAATGCCGGAGAAGAGAGATCATCGTGTGACACAACAAAACTGAAATTGGACCCCCAAGGAGAGTCGGGTGTGTCTACAATCGCTCTCTCGAGCATTTTTCCTTGGTTTACCCCGTTCTTTTCCTCCAACCTGAGTCTTAATTGACTTCTTATTTCTTCGGGTTTATTTATCAAATTCGTAGAATTTGATAAATAAATACTATCCACAATGGTTGGACTTTAATTTATATTCCCGAATTTATATTATCTCCAAGCCTTATAACCAATGTTTAACTTTCAACACTTTGTATTTATACTCCACGTTTCTTTTTAAATAAATAACTTGTAATGAACTTTCGGCTCTATATTTCACCACCCAGACTCTTACAACAATCACGCTCCGTACTTATGCTAATTATCCGCCAATCGTTTAATTAAACAATTTCATTATACTCCGGCCCCACCTATATATATCAATAACCAATCAAACACTCGTATCGTACACCCGGCTATCCTCCGCACACCTTAGTTAACCTCCGGGCAAGTTCAATGTGCGACCACCGTCCGATGGCCCTTCTCAAAATCAACGACTCTTGGCAAATTCGCTCGGCTTCCAACATCGGGCTTTAACGTGCGATGGCGCGGGTTAAACGGTGGTTTCCGGGGTCACTTTCGCCACGTGTCGCATTCCCTATGGAATCGCTCATGAATAGGAAATACGCCTACTCCGCAAAAGCGGTGCGATATGGGCAACCCACTTTTTTGATTCCGCTCGTGTTTTTTGGTAGAGGGCTTGACCACGGTGCAAGTCCTGGGTTCCGCTTATCCTTTTGTTTGTTAACTCATGTCCAATCCTCGGGTCGGGTTCCGAAAGCACAACAATTTTGTCTCTTTATTAAGCGGAATTTTTATATTTGAACAAGTCTCACGACCCCGGTTCTCTACTACGTACCTCGCCTTCGGGTGGGGTGAGTTCACGGGGTTATCCAACAATTTACAGGAATTCAAAAGACTGAAGAATGGAATTATTACTACCCAATCGCCTCACGCTTAAACAATTCTTCACAATTAGCGATTCGAGATAATTCAATGGCAACTAAGCTTGGAAATCATTTAACCGGAAACAATTGTTCACACACAGAGGTTTATTGCAGAAATCCCCTCTCTACTCTCCTCTTCCCTCTCTACTTTTATTCATCCGAGGAATTACAATTTATATACATAACATATGGCTCTTCGGTTTCTTCCGAGAGGACCGTTCTAGAAATCAAAAAGGTCTAATTATAATAATTCAACTAATCGAAACGAGTTCGACTCCTACAACTCTAACTAGTCTAAGTAATACGATCAAATCGAGGTATTGACACCAAGCTGTTACAACTCAAATGTTTTCGAACCCTCCTAGCCACAACATGTGGACAAAACCTCCTACATTGCTGGCTAGTACCTAATGCCCCTACATCATCGTGTGACATAAACCTATTAACAAAAGTGAATTCCTTGAATTTTACCAAATATTTTCTTTTAATTCCTTGCTTTTAAAAGCCAATGATATCCCTTATTGTGTTAATGTTACGAAAATTCCTTGTCCTAGTGCCTCACACTCTACTATGAATGTTTTACCAAAATTAGGTGCAACCGATGTTGGTGTAGAAGACATGGCATCCATTGAAAGAGAGAATGCCAAAGTAGCCTCATCATTCCATATAAATGATATTTTCTTCAAGAGATATGTGAGTGGACTTGAAATGCATGCATAATTCTTAACAAATGATCAATAATATCATGTAAGTCTAAAAAATCTTCTAAGAACCTTGATTTTCTTAGGAATAGGTCATTTTGTAATAGCTTGCATCTTTTGAGGCTCCAACTTCACTCCTTCCTTTAAAACAATATGAACCAAATACTCGAATTCTTATTTCCCAAAAGCACATTTGGATATTTTTACATAAAAAATGATTGTTCTCAATAATTATTTATATAACTTTTCCACATGTTTAGTGTGGTATTACCCATGATTTATTATAAATATGTGTATTATTAAAGAAAACCAACACAAATTTTATAAGATGGGATCAAACAAAATTGTTCTTAAGTCGAGCCCGCCGGACTTCAAACGGTGATAAACCATAATTCAAACCAAATTTGCGTTCCAAAATAGCTTGCTAACGTCGGCCAACTTTGTGACGCGAAAACCAAATGAATTCCGCCCTAATATTTTTCGGGTCCGAAGTTGGGCTGGCGTACGGAGGGAGAGTTGTGACGCGAATTTCTTATCAAATTCGCCCTAATATTTTTCGGGTCCGGATTTCCACTCGCGCGAGCGGCCCAAACAAAGATCCGCTCTAATCAATTTCTGCCACGTGTCCTCAATAAAAAACTTGCCTTGCTCCTAGGCTGCGGGTGCATTCGATGGCGTTTAAGGCGATGGGACATGGATATGGCGATTTCATATCAATTGCATTAACATTTAACGCTCGTTCAATTAAGTTTTCACATCAAATCGCATTAATTAATTTTTAACACTGTTCAAGATCGGCCTCCACTCCTCTTAGTGATTACGCACGCTCCAATATGATCCGGCCTTCGGCTCTCATTATTAATGATCGTAGATTAATTATTACGGGCGTCCTTTGATTGCATTGCGCTGGGGGCGAGAAAATGGCTTTTTAGCTATGGTTTTTCGTACGAGCCGGTTCGTCGGATTACACTACCGCTAACCGTGACGATAAGGAGAAGCGGCCACTGAATCTGCCGCCTAGACCTTGCGCATATCCGCATTTCTCTCGGTTCGTCTCTCGTCTGTCTTCCTCCGTTAATTGGAATTCTTCTTCTCCGTCTCCTCTTGTGCCCACCGCGCCCGAGACTTCACCCATGCCCTCGCGTGCGTCATAGGATGCGTTGCCGCGGGGGGAGCACTAGAGGTCAACCCCTCGCGGGCTCCCTCCGGCCCCCTCAATAGAGTCGACTTCCCGGCCCGACCCGTGTGATTATTACGCAGTCGATATCCAAATACTAGGAGTGGGTGGGGCTCGCTGTAGGATCCGGCCACCGTATGGATTCCCCCGCTCCTCGCTTCCCCATCGCTAGTTAACCTTCTCCCACGACGCGCACTCGCGCAATTTTCCTTTAATTTCTCTCTCAACCGCCCACGAATCACGGCTTTAGTCACTCTGTGGTCTTCTGCGAGGAGGCCCAAATGGAGGAAGAATGCACCCGTCCGGCGGGTCTGAGCTCGGAAAAAGCCGGCCATCATTCGGTCCTTTAGGAGGGGAGCCGTGGCATGCATGTGGAGGTAGCACCTAGCGATCCTGTACCTTCCGAAGGATGGTGTCGAATCTTGGAGGAACCATCGGAGGAGTAGTTTGGTTAATTTGTTTTTCTTGCTTAGCAGGCCCACTTAATTGGGCTACTTTTAGATTATTTTACTGTGCTGGACCTTTGTAATATTTTTGAATTCTGTAAATTAAACATTCAAGACTGGTTTCCCCGTATGAGGGCAGTCTTCTTAATTTTTTGATTTTTTGATGACAAATTTTCCATGAGTCTGGCCAAGCAATGTTTTTGACTTCGGTGTAATTTTATTCGCAATGTTAATAGATTAAATTTACTTAGAATTCTCACATGATTAGCGTTTTTATTGATCTGTTCAAGGATTTTGGGTACTTTAATTTGTATTTGGAACAATGGACGATTACTCTATACGGAAAGCCCCAACCCTAACGCATTCTACCTCTTGCTATTTCACTTTCTTATAGATACCTCGGGCATATTTGGATGCTTTCTCTGATTGTCGATATTCTCCACCTTAATTTGTTCATGTACATAATATATTCAAAACATCATTTTTCTCTTGTGAAAAAAAAAATGATTAATGTTTATCACTCTGCCTTCAAAACTAGCGATGCTGGTCTATGTTGTTGGTTTATTGATATGGTCTGATGGTCTTTTTATATTTTGGAAATATCACACTCCTCACATGATTAGCGTTTTTCTCTGTTCAAGGATTTTGGGTACTTTACTTTGTATTTGGAACAATGGACGTCGGTACTCTATCTGTTGCTTTACTATTCTACATACTGCTATTTCACTTTCTTATAGATGCCTCGGGCATATTTGGATGCTTTCTCAGATTTGTCGATAATCTCCATGTGGACCGTCACTGGGTTTTATATCATGTCCCTGTATGTGACATGGGGTATTTTCTATCATTGTCTGGGGTGGGACTTCCACTTTTATGGATGGATATTTGGGTTCCAATCTTCAGATGTGAAAATGTAATGACTTCATGGACTGTTTTACTTCATATAATATATTCAAAACAACGTTTTTTCTCTTGTGAAAAAAAAATGATTAATGTTTATCCCTCTGCCTTCAAAACTAGCGATGCTGGTCTATGTTGCTGGTTTATTGATATGGTCTGATGGTCTTTTTATATTTTGGACATATAACACTCCTCACATGATTAGCGTTTTTCTCTGTTGCAGGATTTTGGGTACTTTAATTTGTATTTGGAACAATGTACGTCGGTACTCTATCTGTTGCTTTACTATTCTACATACTGCTATTTCACTTTCTTATAGATGCCTCGGGCATATTTGGATGCTTTCTCAGATTTGTCGATAATCTCCATGTGGACCGTTACTGGGTTTTATATCAAGTCCCTGTATGTGACATGAGGTATTTTTCTATCACTGTCTGGGGTGGGACTTCCACTTTTCTGGATGGATATTTGGGTTCCAATCTTCAGATGTGAAAATGTAATGACTTCATGGATTGTTTTACTTCATATAATATATTCAAAACAACGTTTTTTTCTCTTGTGAAAAAAAAAATGATTAATGTTTATCACTCTGCCTTCAAAAATAGTGATGCTGGTCTATGTTGCTGGTTTATTGATATGGTCTGATGGTCTTTTTATATTTTGGACATATCACACTCCTCACATGATTAGCGTTTTTCTCTGTTGTAGGATTTTGGGTACTTTAATTTGTATTTGGAAAAATGGACGTCGGTACTCTATATGTTGCTTTACTATTCTACATACTGCTATTTCACTTTATTATAGATGCCTCGGGCATATTTGGATGCTTTCTCAGATTGTCGATAATCTCCATGTGGACCGTTACTGGGTTTTATATCAAGTCCCTGTATGTGACATGGGGTATTTTTCTATCACTGTCTGGGGTGGGACTTCCACTTTTCTGGATGGATATTTGGGTTCCAATCTTCGGATGTGAAAATGTAATAACTTCATGGACTATTTTACTTCATATAATATATTCAAAACAGCATTTTTTCTCTTGTGAAAAAAAAATGATTAATGTTTATCACTCTGCCTTCAAAACTAGCGATGCTGGTCTATGTTGCTGGTTTATTGATATGGTCTGATGGTCTTTTTATATTTTGGACATATCACACTCCTCACATCATTAGCGTTTTTCTCTGTTCAAGGATTTTGGGTACTTTAATTTGTATTTGGAACAATGGACGTCAGTACTCTATCTGTTGTTTTACTATTCTACC
This sequence comes from Pinus albicaulis, assembly GCA_034641835.2. NCBI lineage: Eukaryota > Viridiplantae > Streptophyta > Pinopsida > Pinales > Pinaceae > Pinus > Pinus albicaulis. The sequence goes on along the minus strand of CM076572.1, from coordinate 793,787,577 downwards.
TACTGCTATTTCACTTTCTTATAGATGCCTCGGGCATATTTGGATGCTTTCTCAGATTTGTCGATAATCTCCATGTGGACCGTTACTGGGTTTTATATCGAGTCCCTGTATGTGACATGGGGTATTTTTCTATCACTGTCTGGGGTGGGACTTCCACTTTTCTGGATGGATATTTGGGTTCCAATCTTCAGATGTGAAAATTTAATAACTTCATGGACTGTTTTACTTCATATAATATATTCAAAACAACATTTTTTCTCTTGTGAAAAAAAAATGATTAATGTTTATCACTCTGCCTTCAAAACTAGCGATGCTGGTCTATGTTGCTGGTTTATTGATGTGGTCTGATGGTCTTTTTATATTTTGGACATATCACACTCCTCACATGATTAGCGTTTTTCTCTGTTGCGGGGTTTTGGGTACTTTAATTTGTATTTGGAACAATGGACGTCGGTACTCTATCTGTTGCTTTACTATTCTACATACTGCTATTTCACTTTCTTATAGATGCCTCGGGCATATTTGGATGCTTTCTCAGATTGTCGATAATCTCCATGTGGACCGTTACTGGGTTTTATATCATGTCTCTGTATGTGACATGGGGTATTTTTCTATCATTGTCTGGGGTGGGACTTCCACTTTTCTGGATGGATATTTGGGTTCCAATCTTCAGATGTGAAAATGTAATGACTTCATGGACTGTTTTACTTCATATAATATATTCAAAACAACGTTTCTCGTCTTTTAAAGTTTCATTTTTTTTTTTAAATTGAACCCACCGTCGGTATACCGACACATTGTAGACGTCGGAATTGTGACAAATCAGAAACGTCGGAAGAGCGACAGTATAAAAACGTCGGACCACATTTCATCGGAATTGCGACATCTTACAAACGTCGGAAGAGCGACATCCAAAATGTCGGAAGAGCGATGTTCAAAACGTCGGACCACATTTCGTCGGAATTGCGACATCTTACAAACGTCGGAAGAGCGACGTCCAAAACGTCGGACCACACTGCGTCGGAATTGCGACGGTTTACAAACGTCGGAAGAGCGACGTTCAAAACGTCAGACCACATTTCTTCGGAAGTGTGACCGTTTAGGAACATCGGAAGCGCGACGGTTCGTGAGACGTCAGAAGAGTGACGCTTGTTCGGAAGCGACGGAAGAAGTGTCGATAGTGCGACACTTTTTAGGTGCGTCGGAACTGCGACAGCATGACAAACCACGTTTTTTCCACCCTCAAACTGTCGCTCTTGCGACGACTATGTGTCGGAATAGCGACGAATTGGCCGTCAGAATTTCCGCCAAATTTTCTAGTGTAGGGACCCAATATAGTTTTAATTGGGTAGGGTATTTCTCCCGAATAATATACATATAATCATCGCAACATATGTAGGTACATACATTCATTCTTAATAAACTTATAAAGGACTCGTCAATATAAATAATTTTCACTTCAGGGAGCTTATACATATTGTGTATGTCTAAAATAACCTACGATATTACCCCTCTAGTTAGATATGGTTCTTGTTGGAAAGTCAACATGTTCCAACACACAATGAAACATTCATGTGTAAGATATAAATTTAGCTCTGGTCTTTATTTTATGAAGGGTTGAATTGGATATGTCGTGAGAAGTGGTATCAGTTGCCTTGAATTTTTCTTGATCTTCTTCAGATTCAACTTGACTTTCTTACTCAAACGACTTATACAAATCCTACCAGGATAGGTTTTTGGCTTCAAATTTGAATGCAGTAGCAAATAATATCCCTATGTTTGGGTTATTATCATCCAAGTCCTCCATCTGTGGGGTATTTTCCTCCTTTGATGCAGGCTTCTGTATTTTCTTGGCCTTATTCCCCATGATATGAGATTTTAAATATGGTGGTATGTGCGGGACCTATAAGAAGAAATGAATAGATAAGCGAGAAAACTAATGTAATCTCAAAGAGAAATAAATGTGTTGTGATGAATTTATAGGTGCACTTATGAATTTAATGGAAATTTCATGTGAAAACATTTTGATTCTTCTTCTTAGAGTGAAGAATAAACATAAGAAAATATTGGTCTTCAAATCAGAACTTTTTGGGTGCACATTTTAATCATGATATTATCCAATAATTATTGATTAAATCATCTTAATTAGTGATTAACCCTAATCCTTAGTCTCACGACCTTGACTATGTGTTAAGTTCAATTATGAGAATGGGTCAAGAACCCAGGGGCCATGAGGACTTGAAATTTTATTATTTGGGATGATGCAGTAGTCAGAGAACGCAAGAAAATTTAATGTGTGGTGCGACAATGATAAATGGAGAAAATATTGAAGGAAAAATGAGTTGAGGACGCGACAAAAATATCATTTTTGGCTAATGGGAAAAGTTTATTGGAGTTGAAGGAGTACTATGCAGCTATGGAAACACAATTCCAACCAATTTCTCCAAGTTAGTTTGGATGATCTTACTTGAGGGTCTGGTTGAAGCCTATAAATTCGCTGAAACAACATGGGGGATGACCACACAGTCAATACCTTAAAGAAAATCCTTTTCCATTTGGAATGGTGGCTCTGACTAGTTTAACTAGGTCCAATTACCTTCTCTTAATATCCAATGGGTTAAAATATAACTTTTGTCTACCAATGAAAAAGATACATCAGATCGTTTCTCTTGATGATCAGGCAAGGGAGTAATCCTTAAGCTAATTTTGGGCTCATACAAACGACAACTAAAGTCTTGCCTCTTTGGGAAGATGACTTCTAATGATGTAGAATTAAATCTAAAATGCAAGCAAAAATAATTATCCTAATCCTATCTCAATTAGGAAAATATAGATCTAACCCAACCAATAGCAAGATATTTAAATAATTTGGATTTAAATATACCTAGCTTATAATGAATACCAAGTTAATGAAGTAATTCAATTAACTAACATTATGAATACTGAAACAGATCCTATTCAAAGACCTCTTAACTAAGATAATCAACCAACAACATCTAGGAAGTAGTTCACAAAAATGATATTGATTGTTAAATCAGTAATTCGAATAATTTAACAATAACATGAGGAAATAATTCAAAACATATCATTGTTTGTTAAATCAATATTAAAAGACATATTTCTGAGTAAATAGTTACTCAGAAATCAGAATTCAACCCATAAGAGAAGAGATAAATAATAACATATAATTGAGAGAAATTACCCATATCGACAATAGTGCACAAATATGAATAAAATGACACATTCTTGCTATCATAAAATTAAACCAGTATTTAAAATAATAGTATTATACATACCAATTTATTGAAACTGTTTCTTTGACTTCGGTCTCCAACAGTCCTTTACAATGCTTGAACTTCTACTTCTTAAAAATAGAGTTGCAATAGTACAAACTCTGCCTCTCATACATAATTCAAAATGCAAAGAAAAAATCATCAATAATCCCCAGATCTGAGTTTTCTCTCCTCTACCCTACAACTCTAAATCCTCTATAAAATAGTGCCTTCAAGAATCTTTGAATTCCAGATAAGAGGAGCCCCTATTATATTCTACAATCTGCTATTTATAATATTTACAAAAGGATTTCTTCATAAGAATGGTTGTTGAAGAGTGGTTCTGCTCAATCACTTTTCATTGGCTCAAAATCATATTCTTCAATTTTTGGAGCATTTTCATTGATTGAGGTCTTATTTTCCTCATCTCTTCAACTGTTTTCTTGCAAAAACAAATCAAAACAAAATTAAAATGTAAAAATAAAATCAAAATGCCAAATCTGGAATTTAAAACAAATCCAATTAAAAATTAATTACATAATTACAATAAAATAAATCTAAGCTTTCAATTGATGTATGTGATGATGTAATTAGCTAAGGATAACATAGACGAATGGATATGCACTCTAAAGAAATTGTGGCAAATGAAAATGCAGAAAATTAAACTCAGAAATTAGTTTTGTTAAAACAATTCGAAGCTTGAGCTTCTACTAAATTTTATATCTAATAAATGATCAAATCTAGAAAGGAACCCACTTTAGCAATAATCTCCATGATTTTATCTATCCAATGAGCCATTCCGGGACTCATTTGGCCCAGTCAAACACAATCTATGAGCTTCCAAAGTTGGTATATAAAAATAGATAGAATTTTGAAATTTATGTTGCTTAGTCTAAAAATCAATAGGTTTAAATTAAATTCAAATTCTAAATTAAATTAAAATGTTTAATAAGTTAATACTAATTAATTATATTATTTTATTAATCTTAATTTATTACATACAAAAATTAATTAATAAAAAAATATATTTAAAGTTATTTAAAATATAAATATATTATATTAATATTATAATTTAATTATATTATAATTATAATAAAAATATAATATTAATTATATTTTAAAAACTTAAAATTTTTGAAACAAAACCATGCATGAGGTGTTATGGAAGAGGGATGAGTATTAATGGTGGTGAGGAGTGATAAGGAGGGCGAGGTAAGGATGACAGAGAGCGAAGTCACAGAGAGATAAGGTGCTTCAACCAAACCTTATGTTAAAAATTTTTAACCCTTGACATAAAAATCAAATCGTATCGGAGTTCGACGTATTTAAAATAACCGCATAAAACATTTGCGATATGTGATTTGCGATATATCGCAATCACAATATCATATCACACTTTTATTTCAGTCATTTTAAATTGTTTTTTTTTTTTTTTTTTGAGGATTTTTGGGAGATATGATGTGGTGAGAAGTGGGGCCACGTGGGATTATCCATCCTACGAATTGGACTTCAGCTATTTTACAATTTTTGGGTTTTGGGTTTGGCAATTTTTTTAAAAATAAAAAGTTGGAGTAAATTACCAAGATCCCGAAACATGTTTTCGTCTATTATACAATTTCGCTGGGTCATTTTGTAGGATTGTTAGTGAAAAATGAAAGAAATAGTAAAAATGAACTAAAAGTTAATATTTACAATGAATGACTATTTTAACTACGAAAATTGATATTGATACATTTTATACATTTTTCTAACTTGGGCGACACAAATGATCAAACTTCAAAAGAGTGTCATTTACAAACCGGTTGACCAAAGGGAGAAAAACAAGTATAATTGGAAATCTTGTGAAAAATCGGACTAAATGAAATAATCAAAATAGAAATCCGATAAAAAATAAAATAAAAAAAATTTAAGACAATTAACTTAAATGAAAGATATAAAATATGCTTAACCAAAAATTAATAAAAAGGGTCCCCATTATTGAAGTAAATAATTCAAAAATGGGGGGTGTTGAGTTTTCCCTACAACAATGGTGACACATAGGAGAAGGACCAGTGATCTTTGATTAAAAATAATGAACTTAAATTTACTCAAAGGTTAAAAATAATGGAAATCACGAAATCTTCTAACGGTAAAACATTTCCAAAGGTCCCACATATATAGATTAAGCATTATGAGATTGTAAATATAAGTACCTAAAACAAACTCGAGTAAAAGTGATGAATCCAAACTTGAGAAAATTTTGTTTTAAAACTAACTCATATGAAAAATATAAGAAGGTAGAGATAGGAGTTTTTGATGAAGCATATATCCATTTTATGATTGGTCTCTGATATCGCTTCGCTGCAAGTGAGCCTGAACAGTACCCCGACGAAGTTGGATTTTATGCCATATGAGCCTAGTCTCATTGCCAGTGAGCATTCATAGCCTCGATGAGTTTACTTTTATTTCTCATGCTTCCTCTTTTAATCACCCTTTTGATAAGCGCATTTGCAAGATTTCCATTTATGATGTATTTGAGTGAAAGAGGTGGGATGGTAATAGAGATTTATGTTTAATTGAAATAATACTTTCATAATGTTTACTCCAAATTATTCCCCTGCAACTATCAATTAGAGGTTTTTATGTGAAGGGGTGGGAGGGATTCATTGTGTTAAACTCAAATCAGTTCTTTCCTTGAAAAATTAAACTCAATTACTTAGAAAGGATGTGTGTTCCTCCATGAAATTTTTTTAAAGCAAGATGGATTTATGGTTCCATAAAGATATTCTTTTAATGATAAATGAAATTCACTTAAATGGATAGAGTAAAAGATTTCCCATGTATGTTAACAACTGTAAGGTAAGAAAAAATACTTTCACATAAATCATGGCAAAGTCACCAAAATAAAATTTAAAACTGAAATAAAAAGAAAAATAATTCATAGAAGTAAGAAAAGAAATCAACGAATGAAAAAAAAAATGAAGAAAGAAAAAACTGAAAGAAAAACAAAATTTAAAAGATAAACTCTAACAAGAACGCTTATATAAATTTCTCAAAAAAAGATTATAAAAAATGAGCATATGTACGTTCATTCCTATGTTTTAGATTTAAAATAATTTTTATCTTGCAGAGTTATAATAAATTAGGCTCTGAAAATGTAGAGGGTGAATAGCAGTGATGGTAGATAATACGATGAATGGGAAGTATGTCTACTGCAAATTGTCATTCTTTCAAAGAAAAAACCTGCAAAAAGAATCTTAACTATTTTTTAATGAAATTAACACTTAAAGAAATAGATTAGAGGTTCAGAAACTCCCTAGTTTAGCTGATTCGATGAGGATCAACACTGCTTTTCTCAAGAATCTCAAAGAGAAAAATACAATTAACTTTAAAAACTGATCTGGTAGAGGTACGAAAGGTTCACGAAGACTTGAGATATATGATTTTCTCCAACAAAAGTTAAATTCTTCCTATAATTAGAACTAAAAGCATGAAGAAGTTTTATTGACCCAAAATCATTATTTATTAAATCTAAAGTAAAACAAGCAATAAAATAAAAGAAATAAATGTTTCATGTTCAAGGAATCAGAAATAAATCGAATCCATTATAAATGAGGATGAATATATGCTTCTTTATGAATTGCAACAATGAATGTTCTCTTTGCTTCTTCGATTTTGAATTTATATCAGCCGCAAAGTATTGAAGTTGATTCAAAATCTCGAATAATGTAACAATATATGAAGAGGACTTGAATCTTTATATGATAAGTATGGAGCGAAATTCAAAATAAAAGAGAATTAAAAATATGAATTAATTATCGTATAGGTTAGTGCCTTGCCTAATGTTTCTCATTGTGAGATTCTTTGCCATGCATAACTTTAAAAGCCGCGACTTCCACCTTTGTCGATATGCGATTGAGGATTTTCTATAATAATTAAAATACAATGGTGGAGAGACATATATCGATGTATATCACATTGGAATATCTTAGGAAAAGGCCTCATTTGAGTTTTGCGAAGTGATATAATTTTTGCGGTGTAAAGTTGAGATATGAGCATGTGCGATGAGAAGCTGCAATGGAGTGATTGCGATATCAAAAAATAGTCATATAAAAGATCAAAGTTGTGAATGAAATGAAATTCCAATAGTATTATAGCGATAGCAAAAATGTGATAGATGACATGGCTCATTGGTGGGACAGCCATTGGACTTATAGAAATCGACAATCGGAAGATTTGAGCACGGGATGTAACGATATTGATACATCGATGTGTGATGAAGCACATAATCAATCATTTTATTATATAGATTTAATTTCATATTGGATTCGAGATATCAGAACCTTTCAACATATGCTCATACCAAACTTGTGATTTATCATTGGACGTGATATCTTTCAAAACTGAGTTTAAATTTCATATCAAGTCTGGGGTTGTGTGTACATCACAATATTGAAGAAGTCATTTTAGTGGAGAATGAGCAAGAAGGAACATCAGAAGACTTGCATCAAAGTTTTATTTGGAATATGTTCATTTGAGAACATCTGGTATGCGAATTGTGATATTATGACATGCCACATGTGGGGCTGATGATTTATTAAAGTATTCAAATAAAAAAAAAAGTGATCGATTTAACTTTTCTTTTAAATAAATAACCCTTGAATAATTTAATTAACTTTCGAAACCTATGATCGGAAAGAAATTTTATCATAACTTTCATATGAAGAAAGTTGTGAAATATAATGAAATTATATGATTCCTCTGAAAATTTATTAAGACTTATCAGGATTTTAATGATACAAGAAAAATTAGATAACCCTCGAATTTTAGATGAAATAATAAATAACTCCCTAAACATGTTGTGGATTTGAAATTTTCTAGCTACTTTCTTAGCTTGAGTCTTCATAATCAAGTCGATGAAGACCTAAAAAAAAAAAAAAAAAAAAGATGGTGGTGAACATGTACACACATACTTGGAAGAATTTTGATTGTAAGTTTACCTCGTGAATCTTCAAGTTTTCCCAAATTTTCTCAAAATTTGCATAAGTTCAACATCACCTTCTTATTTTAATCTAAAATGCTAAGTAATGATTTTTTTAAAATTGCATCCACCTCAAATTTATATCGGAGGAAAACAGTGGTGAAAACGAGCTCTTTTTCAGAAATACTTAAGAGTAAAAAATTTCCAATTTGTAGTGAATCCTTGGAATTTCTTCATGTATGATTAATGTGATGAATTTTGAAAAAACAAGACAATTGAAAGCTTGAAAAATATGTATTGTATGATAATTCAAGAGCTTCTAAAATTCTCTAAGTTTCTTTTCTACAATTGAAATGAGATGCCCAAAAGAAATCAGATTCATTACTTGCTTTATAAAAAATATGAAATAATGAAATAAATTCAAACAGAAAAGAAAATTAATCTATTCCTATTTCTAACTTAACTGAGGGAATCATGACTAGGTATAGTCATACTTCCAATGTAACCATGTAAGCATTTTAATTCCTACATGTATATACATGTCAAACATTAGTAAAAAAAATACAAATATAATTAAACTAAGAAAACGAAATCTGAAAGCAGAATGTATATTTATTGTTAGTAGCTTATTTACAGTCACCTTCTTTTGAAATTTCCTTTCCAACTGAATCTCAATTAGATCATAGAAATCTGGATGGGTTCCCATTAATGATTGGGAAATATTCAAAAGATAAATGATAGGCCAAATTGTGGATAAGAAATTTTAGATACAATGGCCTGCATGAATTTCTTAGTGTTATGTGCAAGTGTTAAACTGTTAGCAATCTTCCGTGAGAGGAAAATTTCCAAATGTATTTCAAATGGATCAATGAAAAATGAATGGAAGTGTGATACATCCAACATAATATTATTAATTGAATTAGATTGTTGGTCATATTGTGAAAACACACTCTCTTGTTGGCACTGCTTTCGAGAAGAAAGAAGTAATTGATAAGAAATGAACATCAATTGAAATTGGAAGTTTAATAGCTCTTGATTTTCACAATTATAATTTGAATCTTCATTTTTCGATTCATGTAATCCATCAATTGAGTATTCAAAATTGAGCTTCTCAATATGCCAACACAAAGTATCTAAAAATCTAAAACTAAAAATAGAAAATAAATCTGAAGTTAAAAATAAACAATGGAATAATAACAAAATTGAATCATAGTTTACACTAGTGTTACAATTATTGTTACAACACAATTGGGGCTGACTTAAATCAATTTCATCTTCGCAAGAATTGGGAAGAATAATGAAATTAGAATGATTTTTGATGCCAACTCGTGAATTCGAGAGAGGGTTATGACTATGAATGGGAATGAGACCTTGATCATCATATAAATCATATATTGGAATGGTTTCTTAAATGTTGAAGTCATGAGTATGATTAATTGTTTGAAAATGAGAACTATTTGAAATAATTTTTGAATTATATTGTTCTTTATTTTCACATGGGATTCGACTTTGATCAAGAGGATTGAATTGTAAAGAAGACAAATCAATATCCTCAATGTCAAAGTAGTTATCATAAATGACTTCAAGACATTTATTAGAGTTCCCTTCGATCTCATTCAATGTAACAAAACAAGAAGGAATATTAAGCTTGTGTTTACTAATGATATAAGAATGATCAATAATTAATTCACTATCTTGATAAAAACTAATCGACAATTCATTTAGATCAAACTTTCTTTTTACTGAAATATATTTAACAGGAAGAGAGGATAAATTTCTATTAGAAAATTTATCAGGATAAAGGGAAAAATATGAATCTCAAAAAATGCATTTGAAAATGTCTCTATTTGAGAACTATTGTGCATTTTCTTCATTTCAAATTTTAGATTTAAGATCATTTACTTGATTAATTGTTCTTTCGTGAAGAATGTTGCTTTGTTGTCCTGAATTTGGAATTTTCTCATCATAAAATAATTCAGAAATTTATACATCAGATTGTTTATTATTGGAAACTTTAATTGTTGCGTGTACTTGCCAGATTATACTTTGATTTTTTTATTCTAATTCACACTGATTTTCAGATTTCAAAGCGATATCTTCTTCAATATTGTTGCTACTATCTTCTTGCGGTTGAATTGTGAAATTTTCCAAGCTTTGTGATTGAGATTCATTGACATGTAAAGGTGCACCTTAATCATTATCAATATTTCAGGAAGTGTGCACTAAATGAAGAAATTGATCATAGATAATAGAGGCCACTTAATCATCATTCATCTGTACCTCCATATTAGAATTCTCAATTATGTCAATAGAATTGGAAGGAGATTGAACAAAGCTTGAGATAATTTCACATGGATTATGAATGAGAGGAAGAGAGAAAATATGTTCAAACCAATCTAATAATTCATCTTTCGAAGGATTGTCTTCAATTTTAAATTTTAAACAATTTAAATGAAATATAATGATAAAATCAATTAAAGATTCATTTTCAAACCTTCGTACATCTTAAATTTCGTCACATACTTGTTGGTAGTCATAACCGTCAAATTTACAAAGAAACATTGTAATAAATTGATCCAAATTGTGAAATGAGGCAACTGGAAGTGATTTCCACCAGCTTCTGTCTTTTTCCAAGAATGTAAGAGTAAAAATCCTGCATAAAATACCTTCATCAATTTCTTGAAAAGTAGAATTTGAATTTTTTTGAATGAATTGTAAAGCATGATTAAATGCATAAATATTCTTCTTGTTGGGCCAGAATTGTGAATTACGGATAAATCACGCTTCCCTAGACAGGTGCTAGTCTATAACAACAGGTGAAAGAATATACGACTACTTTTCCTAACTCAAAATAGATACACAGAAAGGATTGGAGCCTTACTTGATCAGTCGCTTCCAAATGGCTCCTTCTGTCGCTTCTATTGCAGCTTCAAATTCAAGCGGTTTGTGCGAAATGCTTCCTACAAAAAAGAACACTGAAACAACAGAAGATTCAATAATATAGATATCTATTCAAGCTAGTTAGCTAAATCAGTAAAGCATAAACCATATACATCAACCAAGATCTTGCAATATGGAAAATCAAAGTCAATACAGATGCATATAAGGAAAAATAATCAATATTCTTTATTGATGATAGAAGGAGAGGTTAAAACCAAATCACTCATTTAAAGTGACCCTTCCAGCAACGTCCCCAAGCCTCATCACAGTATAAATCTCTCCAGCAACAGCTATACAAATCTATCTCTCAATTGAAAATTCTCCAGCATTTCTCTACTCAAATTCTTCCCTCCCTCAAGCACTTAGATCTGTGCTCAATTTATAGATGAACTATAGTTTGTTTTGCAATCAATGACTTTCCAATAATATGCAAGACATGTTTCTAGTCATGTATATGTCAAATGGACACTTAGATCCGAAGCTTGACACATTTGAAATCTTCTAGAAGGCACTGGCCAAGTGGAGATTCCAGAACAATGAGAATTTTGCTCCCAATGTGACCAACGCACCTGTGAATGTCGAGAAGTGCTTTGCAAATTGGCCTTGCATGGGGCTACCTGCATATGCAATGCACTTAGGCCCCTTAGAGCCTGCGTTGGTGAGCTATCATATGCTATATAATAAGCTTCAAACCTTGGAAACCTTTGCTTGATGAAAGTCTTGCTTGATTTTTTTTGTTCTTGTCTTAAGGCATGTAGCAACTGAAATTATAGGTAATGATAGACCCTTTATCATTGGTCCTGGAGATGATTCCTAGTTAACCAGGTCATTTGGAATGGTGCCCAAATTGACCTATAACAATTTCCCCCTAAAGCATGAGATCCAAATAATAAAACATTTAATTGAGATGCTTTACACTGTGATGAGCCTGGAGATGAAGTAGAACGGTCACCTGCATCAATCTTATAATACATTACATCATGATATATCCTCTTTGATCATAATTTATGAGGGTAGGCATTCCCATGTTCAGCACATAAACAATCTAATAACATGTACATAATTCAGAAAATCGTCTTCATTGGAACGTTGCCCAGATGCAGACATGCCTACAAATATAGGTCCATGTTTGGATGACAATCTGTATGTAAGGTCACCATATAGATGATGTGTACAAAAATCCTGAAATCACAACTCGGATGGATGAAACTAGATCTAGGGTCTTCTTATCTCGTTCACTCGATCATTCGTGTACAAGTCTAGCCATGTGAATATATGATTTGTAGTCGAACATGGAAGGACATTGTTTGATTACTAGCCAATGATGTGAGATGTTAACAAATGCGAGAGAACCATCATTAATGAAAATGGTCCTCAAGGTACTGCAGTACATTTCGTAAGGTGTGAATGGATGATTTTATGTCGAACGCCAAACAAAATCTTTCGGTCAAAGGTCCGGAAGCGAGGATCTTGTCGATGCTGTAACAAGCCTCATGGTACTGGAATCTGATGTTTATAAGTGAACTTCCTGGATATTGATTTGTTGTCGACAGGAAGTCACCTTATTGCAAAACAGGAGTTACTGATTTCGGAGACAAGGGTATGACTTGATATAGCAATTTTCAGGGATGACGGTTATGAGAATGAAGGTTTACGAGTATTGCAGAAGGATAAGTTTTAAATCACTGGATGACTTCTCTTGAACATATCAGTGACACTGTGATGAATTGGCAGCATTGACCCAAAACCAAAGTGAAGGTATGATGAACCATAGGTGTGAATGAATCGTCAAGATGATTACCCAACCCAAACAGTCACGGACATGGAGTGAAAGAAGTGTCATGTTCAAGAGAGACGTGCTACCAAAAAGAAATTTTTCTCACTTTTCCTAAATTTTCCTCGGTCATTTGTCGACCAGTACCTCTTTATTTTTTAACAATCTTGAGGAGGATAACATTTTCTTGATTTATAATTCAACCCTTCGGGCGAATAAAGTATCGCTATTTAATAATTTAACGAGTCTAGCGATGAATGAAACTCAATTCTTGCCATGATCGACAAGCCTGTCACTATTTTATGTTTTAATGAGCTTAACGACAGTGATAGCCCAATCCTTTTTCATATTTAGAGAGTTTGAAAAAGAGGACGAAAGAAAACTCCATAAGTACTTTTTTCGTAAATTTGTCTCTCAGACCCGAAAAAGTGTAAAATAATATCTAAGAGAACCTCTTTGGTCATGTTTAACGAAAGTATTCCTTTTTCGTAAATAATCTATCTCAATCTGGAAAAGGGTTAAACTTATACTGAGTATATATCAATTCATTTACTTTAACGAGCTCAAAAAGACAAGTGCTCAGAAATATTTTCACATTATCAGAGTCTGCAAAGAGCTGAAAGAAGACTCCAGGGGTTCCTTTTTCACTGTTATCGAAGCTCGAAAAAGAGATAAAAGTGCGCTTCAAATCATTTTTTGTTTTTATCAAAGCTCGAAAAATAAGGAGGAAAAGTATGCTTTGTGTTCAAGTCATTCTTTGAATAAATCTGCACAACTAATATGTTCATCAGTTGTATGTCCTGTTTCAGAGAAACATCAAATGGATTAAAAATACCTGTTTCATGATAAAAACATAATAAAACCATAGTCATAGCAATAAATTTAACTTGCAAACAATTAAATGACTATAAAAAGTAGTTTCACTATTCATTTTTACCATTCCATAGCTACCATTTTCATTTTGGAGCTTTGAACCTGATTTTTCCCCCGAACTTCAGTCGTTGATTACGGTCGTTTCTGTGGATAGATTTCATTGTCGTTTGATCCAGGTTAGTACCATGAACCCCCTCTTCCCTTTAGTATTCATTTCATCTCCAATTTCTGCAAATTTTTATGGTTTTAAGGCCCCTAGGGTAAATTCTGCCCAAAATGAGGGCAACGCACCCTTGAATGTCGAAACCTGCATTGCATAGTAGGTACAGTGAAGGGTACCTGCATATGTAATGCATTGTCTTAGACCAGGGAGTGCGTTGGGCGCAGCTCAAGTTTTTGGTTTTCATGTTGTGCCCAAAATTTGCCTGGTTTTTTGCAATGAATGGAATCTAATGGATCTCATGGTTGTATTTCAGGTTTCCATCAGATTAAAATGATGATTACATGGAGGGAAAGAGAACATGAAGAACAAGATATGATCGCCTTGAATGATCCAAGTACTGTAAGAGCCCTAAGATATTGTGGACTACTTAAGTACTTCAAATTATCGGGAATGAGGCAACAAATAGAACTCTTGGAGTTCTTAGTTCGAGCATGGGATCCGAAAATAGAGGCATTTCACATTAAAAATCAAGTGGTTCCCATAACAGTTGAGGACGTGTATTTTCTCACAGGTTTGTAGAGGAGAGGTTTTCCCATTTCTCTCACAGGGTCTACCGTTGGAGGAGAGACAGTGAGGGATTATGTTATGCAGTATTGCTATCCAGGGGTAGAACCTAGAAAAGATGGAAAAATAAACATCCGGGATGTCAGGGATTTGCCTTTGAGAACCATCCTTTTCACGATCGCTAAACTTGTTGGAACTGTTACACTACATGTAGCGAACAGATCGTATATGCAGTATGCGCTAGAGTGTTTAGAGCCAACAACCTTCAACTGGTCTGAAGTTGTTCTATCTCAGATAAAGGAACAACTGAACAAGGAAAAGGGAGGAAGGAAGAAGAATTTCAGTTATGGTTCAATCCTTATCTCCTTCGCTTTGGAACGAATTCCACTGATGCAGCCACAACATGTAACACTGGATATATCTAGTCCTAGAAATCCTCGAATGCAGAGATGGGTAGAACTCATGGGTCGGCATGAAGGTCAATCGACCATTGTGTTCTCTACTGCATTATTTGCCTGGTTCCGACGACTAATCGTCGCCATCGATGAGTATGCATACGTAGGCGTTGACTTCCGAGGAGATCCAGATTTAGTATTACTAGAAGGCGCTCAGTGGGGTGCAATGGGTAAGAATGTTTTGACCATGTTTTTTTATTTTTCTAAGGTTTATACAATGTTTTTGTGTTTTTATGTTTTCCCAAGACTAAACTAAACATTTGATGTAATGTAGATATCGATTGTGTTCAACCAGTAGAGGAAGCAGAGCGCAAAGCAGATGCACCAGTAGAGAAGGTTTTCGAGAGAGAAGTCCTTCAGGACCTTGATATGGCTGAGACTTTGGATGAGCTTCAGCAGCACATAGAGGGTTTGACCTTCGGAATTCCGAATTTTCGGGTCAAAGAGTTACCCATGCGACTGCAGCGACACACTATTGGGGTTCCTAACCATTGGATGCGGTTGCTCGATAGGATTTCTAGATCTATAGCATGTTACCATGAGCACCAATAGTTTACTTGTGACATTTTGCATACATTTTGAGGTCATATAACCAATGTGTCTTGGGCACAAATTTTGTAAAAACCTATAACTATCTATCTATATGATTTCAGTGTTTTTCCTATTTTTATTATGCAATCTTATTCAATGATGTGAATGTTTTCTTTACATATGTTGCAAATGTATGTCTAAAAATTGATTAGCTAATGAATCAGTTAATGCGTTCAAATTTCTGGAAATATGTTGATATTGAATTAAATCAAAATGTCTTTCCAAAAGTCGAACTCTTAGGAACAATCTAAGAAGTGTTGGATTTCTAATAGTATAAATACTAGTAAGTTGTAATACCACAAGTTGTGAGTCTAACCTTATGATTATGCGGTTAATACCAAATAAAATGGCATCAGAGATAAGTTCGATCAATGCGCTATACTCAGCGATATTGTTCGTCAATCTACCAATAAAAATCCCTTGAAAACTCATTAACTTGTCGTTCAGAGTGAAAATGGCCCACGCTACAGAGGACAGATTCTGTGTATTACGACTAGCACCATCAGCATATCCAACAAATGGTTCTAAAGATTCAAAAATCTGCGATGAAATTGTAAAGCGAATTACTAACGTCAAGAAAAATCTAAAAACAAATTATGATAGTGAATTCAAATCAACAACATATATACAATATAATACAAAAAATTACTACGCTCATGATTAAGCATAGTAACTTTTCAAATACAACCCATTTCTAGGCTGTGCCAATGGAATTCCATCGTAATCAACTAACTCGTAGGCACCCTTAGCAAGAACTCTTTTGATAATATAGGGGCCATGCCACAATGGCTCGAATTTCCCTGTACCTATTACATCAGCTTCTTGATCATAAAGAAGGACCAAGTCGCCCTCTGAGTAGATGTGAGGTTGGAAATTTTTGTTGTATTGCACCTTTATATGTCTCTTATGCGCTTCGTTGGCCAATTGGGCTTCATGATGCATTTCATCAAGATGGATGAGGTTAAGGAGACACGCTTCTTCTTCTGAGGTGTCAGGTAACAAGTCTCTCATGAGTTTTAATGATGATATTTCACATTGGATTGGTAAGATAGCTTCCAGACCATACGCCAATTGAAAAGGAGTAAATCTGGTTGCATTTCTCACCAAGGTTTGATACGCCCACAAGGAAGAGTACAAAATAAAATGCCAGTTCCTTTTACATATTCCTATCATTCGTTGAAGCATTCATCTAAGAATTTTGATAATAGCCTCAACTTGTCCATTTGATTGTGGATAATAAGGAGTATAATTATCATGTGACAATCCTAACTTAGCAGTTAATTCAGGCATCATGTGGTTGCGAAAATGCTTCCCATGATCTGTAACTATGGCCTGTGGGACCCCAAACCGTGTAATAACATGGTTAAAGAAAAACAATGTAGCTGTTTGTCCTGCGTTGTTGAATGTAGGCATCGCTTCGGCCCATTTGGTAAAATAGTTGACTGCGACAATAATATAACCATGCCCCCCGGACAAAGGAGGGTTACAAGTCATGAAGTCAATACCCCATTTCGTAAATGGTCCAGCAGAGACAACAAGATGCATTGGCGCTGGTGATTTGCGCATTTTATGATAAAAAATCTGGCATGCATGACAACTTCTGACTCTGAGGATGAAATATCGAAAAATAGTAGGCCAAAAGTAACCAGAGCGGAGTATCTTCTACGTGGTAGCATATCCAAATAATTTTCCACCACAAACCCCAGGATGACAATCATTTAACATTTTTTCAGCCTCCTCATGAGTGAGGCAACTCCTTAAAATGGTATCGACACCACGACAATAAAGTGTATCGTTGACGATCAGATAACCTTTGGCTTGGTATTGAATACGTCAATGTTTAGAGCGAGAGGTATTAGGTTGAAAAGTTTGGGTTTGGAGATAAATGATGAAATCCCCATACCAAGGATCAGATGATCCGATAAGAAACAAAGACTCGTCAGGAATTGATGGTTTCGACGTAGTTGTAGTGCTATCAGAGGGAAGGTCACAGAGAAGCTCAACCAAAACTAAAGACTTCTTTGACTTGGATTTGATGAATTCCGAATCAAATTCTTGCAAAATGACAATCCATTTTGAATATTCCTCCCCCCCAACAATTGACGTGATAAGATATAAGTCATGGGGTTGCAATCCGAAACTATTGTTGTTTTTCGGAGTAGGATATAATGACGAAATCTTCTGACAACTTGAACAACTTCCAAGGCAAGCTTTTCCACATATGAGTACTTAACTTCTATATCATTGAGATTACGACTCAAATAATAGATTGGATGTTTAATTCCATCTTCTACTTGGACCAATACCATAGCGATGGTCGTTTCAGCCGCGACGATATATAGGAAATAATCATTTTGATAATTAGGAGGATACATTAATGACGCTCGGACAAGAGTGTCCTTGACAGCATCAAAAGAAGCTTGCGCAACTTGGTCCCAATGGAAGGGAACCCCCTTTTTCAATAATCGAGTAAATCCTTTAGCCATTTCAGTGTAGTTTGGAATGAACCTTCTCAGGAAGTTAGCCTATCCTTGAATTTTCTGTATATGAAGTAAATTTGATGGTGCAGGCAAATCAAGAATGGCCTATACGTTCAGTGGATCTATTCGAATTCATTCTTTTGAGACTACAAATCCGAGAAATCAACCAGAACCAACACAAAACACACATTTATGTGGATTGAGACGTATTTTGTAGTGTCAGCAGCGTAAGAAAATGGAACTTAAATGAATCGGGTGATTAGTTTGATTTCGTGAATGCGCTGGTAAATCGTCTAGATATGGTTGAACAATGTGCTTGATGTCATTGAAAGCATAATCCATTTCTCTCTGTGTTAGGGTCCTATAATAATAGGATTCATAATTTTGAATTTACTTTTGATAGCCTTGTAAAATATGTACATACCTTGTTTTCTGCAAGTTGTTTTCCCATATTTTGAAAAAAATAAAAATAATAAAATAATAAAAAATCAAAAAGAGGGTAAAAAGTCCTAAAAGAAAGATCAAAGGACTTTAAAAAATATAAACCCCAAAATAAAAAGATGAAAATAAGACATGAAAGTGAGCAAGTTCAAATGCCACTACCTTTTACTTTTTCTGTTAAATAAATTATTATGGCAGAGTGTCAATAAATGCCATAGTCCATGATGAGTTAAACTGTTTAATCTTGACTTGTCATGTTTTCAATTTCCATGTTTTAGATAGTGAATAAATATTTGTCAGATGGTTTAATCCTGACAAATCATTAGTTAGGTAGAAAATAATGAAGAGCTCAACAATTTAATCTGAGCCCTCGGATGAAATAAGGTAGAATTTGATAGTTTATGCTTTCAAAAGAATAAATGTTTCAAGGTTGCAAGCTTAAATGCACCTGCCAAAAGGAAAAAAAAAATGTTAGAGTAATGTTGGGTAGGTAGGAAGAAGTGGGAAAAAGCATGTAATATTCATCATCGGGCAAAAAAATCACTATTTTCCCATCCCCTGTAAGTATTTAGTGTTTTAGACTATCCGTCAAACAGGATCAGAGCATTTCTCTGACTTTTGTTGGGACCAGACCCAAGGCTCGATGACTGACAAGTCGAAAATATTGAGTTCTTATGTTAAATCCCCATTTATCATCATTCATCCTTCATTCATACATTTTAACCTCTTTTCCTAAGTAAATACATATTCTTACTTAGCGAAGATTAAAATCCCATACAATTAACTTCATCCCTTCAGAAGCATTCATACAAAAACCCTAAAAAATGCTTTATCCTAAGTAAATTGGTGAAATGATGAAAAGACAAGCTTTGCTTTACTTATTCACTTTACTTAGTCATATTTTGTATTTTTTGTGCATTCCATTCTCCCTTTCATATTAACTTTTAACCTATGTTATTAAATCCTTAACTAAAACATTATCCTATTTATATAAATCCCTATATATAAATATTTCCAAAAACCCCACTATTATAAAGATTTTTGACGAGAGATATTATCCACATGTTAAAATAAAACCCAAATAAAGCGCCCCTTGGTCTAAAACTAACTTTAATTAAATATCCCGCCCCCTATGGTTATTAGACCCTTCAATGGTTTAAAACTATATAATAAAATAATTGTTCCCATGCAAAGTGCGCCCTTTACAATGTTTTTCATCCCCCCCGGCATATTTCATAAACCAAAGTTTTATTGAAATTTAACTAAGGTTTCTTTCAATTAAACATTAACCCCGCACCTATCCATATTTTCCATACTATATAAAGCCTCACGCTTTAAGTTTTTTAAACCCACGATATATTTTATAAAGGTTTTACTCGCCTGCCCATATACATAAACTCCTTTTATGTATATAACACCTTTAATTCAATGTATATTTTATAAAAGGTTTTTTCTTTTTCAACCGCCAGCCCCACATAATAAATATCCCGGTCCCACCATTCTTTCAACCACAACTTGCAAATAAGATCTCAACCCTTCACTCTCGATCAAAAGATCCATTAGCTCTAATATGATATTGCGGTCATAAACCAATCGCTCACCTGAATGCAAATCGGACACGAAATAGGTTGTATTTCCCATTTCTGTCCCGATGACGTGTTAAAATATTATTGGATCGCGTTCGTTTGATGGAAAACCACTTACCATCTAAAATGCATGTGAAATAGGTGGTTTCTCGAAAAATCCTCCCCTGCACGTGGCCTCCATTTATTGGATCACGTGGGTTTTTCTCAAATCCCCTTACCACCATAACCCCGCGTGATAACCACTGCTTGGTTTCACTTTCAAAACCTGAAACCGCTCCCGCCATTGACGAGACCTACATTTAATAAACATTTATGATGATTAATATCAAGGGTTAAAACCTTTGTTACACCATTTTTATGTTTATTTACGCGTTATGAACTTTGAATAGCTCCACTTGACTATGTAAAATCCTTTTAGCCCCAATTGTCAACTTATGCCAAAAATTTACAAATTCGACCATAATTCCACCATTAAAGATTGACCAAGTTATTTCGTTGCTCCAGTAAGCCGGACCAGACCTCAAAATCAACCAAGATCCTCTGAAAACCTTCATGAAGCCGAATACCTGCATCTTAAGGTATTTTCCGACAAATTGAAGCCTGTAAATTCAATTTTAAACCTTCGGTAATAGAACTAGGCCTTTAATTAAGAGATTTCACCAAATCAAATTGCCTAAAAACACCAAAAAGTGGCCAAACCCTGGCCAATTTTTCCAAGAAACCCTGTTTCTTACTATGAACCTTTTTGAAGCCAAATTTTGAGTTTCTGAAGTTTAAAGATCAAATTCAAAGACCTAAAGTGTTAAAAAAATTCTGAATATATCCTAAAAACCCCTCTTTCAATCAAAACCTACTACAAAACCCCTGTTTTCTGTTTTAGGCCAGTTTTACATCCTCAGATAAACCAAATTAAGCAAAAAGCCCAAAAGAGGCCATCCTTAGCCTAAATTGCTCAGTTTTCTCTCTGTTTAATACAAAAACTTCTGCAAACAGTCTAATCTTGAAGAAGTAGCCAAAAAATGCCTAAAATACAGAGTTAAACCTCCACAGATAGATCTCATTCCACAGGTCTTTCAAAAGCCTTCAATCACCTCCTTGCAGACCTTTGTTTTATTAACAAATTTTTTGAATTTTGCAGGTCATTATCAAAATAAGAAATTGGGCCAACAGTTTCAATACTAGTTGACAAAATTATTTGCTCCAAATTCTCAGATTTTAATTCAAAAGCTTCGTTCAACAAATAGTTTGTATACAAAGAAAGATTAAAATCAAGTCAGACAGAGATCATAATGATGAAATGTGCACAGTGAATGGTAAAAGTGAAATCAGAATTCACAATGACAGTGAAACTGAATAGTCAAAGAGCATCAGAGTTAAAGTGTATCAGGTAAAAGTTAGAGTGAAAGTTAAAACAAAGTTACAGAGCAGTCAAGGTGAAACAATAAAAGTAAAAACAAATGTAGTCATGGTTAACAGAGATGAAAATCATTTCACCAACAACAATGAAGTTTATCCAAAGTGAAAGTAAAAACATTTAAAAGAACAAAAAGGTTAAAAGGTGAAAACATAACAAGAAAGAACATTTTTGCATAAATTTCCTGTTTAAGTCATTGTTTTGCAGAAACTATTGTGACAAATAAAAGATTAATTTTGAAAAACTGAAGGAGGTTTATGTTCTTAATATGTCAAAATATAAAAATCTCTCTCATGTTTCTAACAACCATTATGGGTTGGGAAATATTAAACAATATTGGAAAGAACTTTTTGCAGAAAATTCCTGTTAAGTCATCCTTTTGCAGAGAATATTGTGGCCAATCAGAAATACATATTACAAAACTGAAGGAGTTTTTTGTTCCTAAGAGAGCCATCTACAAAAACCTATCTCAATTTGTGCACAGGTATTACATAATGAAATATACATGCGCATCTTTACAACCTATTGTTCAGACTCTGTAAAACTCTGTTTTACACATTTTTTTGCAGAGCCTATTGTGAACAGTTGGAACAGAAATTTAGGAAACTGAGAGAGGTTTATCTCACCAACATATTCATCTAAAATAACCTCTTTCACTTTTTACATATATATTTCGGATTGAGAAATAAAAAAGTATCCTTGGATCCCAAGTTTGCAGAATTGTTGGAGTAGAATGCACAAAGAAAGGAAATAGTTAGTGACTTGGATGCCTCATCATCAACTAAAAATTGAGATAAAATTCAAAATCTCCTCTTTGTCATCACCTATCCATAAAAAATAGTGCCAAATAGATGCATTAATTTTGAGTGTCCTTTACTTAAGTTCTATTTATGTAAAACAGTTGGAGATATTTGTAAACCAATCTTGATATTTTTTCAAGATATTATAGTTTAGAATTTGTACAAATACTTCACTCTTTGAAGCATTTTTGGGTGGAGTAAAATTGCTGGACTTTACTATAGAAGTTTTTGCTGAACATTGGAGGCTATTGTGTGTTTGATTTCAATGTAGCAGACTGGACAAGCTGACTGACATCATATTTCAGGATCCCTGTGATAAGTTGATGAGTGAAGTACTTCCTACTTGTCACTGTTTCCTTTTATAAGTTTCATTCATTCATTATATGTTTGTTTTGTCTGAATGTGTAACTAGGAGTATTACTACAGGATTAGCCAAGTGCTCCATGTTTTTAACTAGTTTCCATTTTAATGTTTTCTTCTGATTTCTGGTGTTGAGAATTATTAATTGCTCTCACTCCTGTTTGACCTTTGCCTTCTAATTCCATTTTCCGGATCAAAGGATCCTTAAGTGCCCTTTATCCCAATCATACCACCTCACAAAAAACCACTTTCCCAAATCTCTGAGGGTTATCTATCTTGCCCTAAATATATTTGTACCTTTTTTGCCTTGATTTCTAGTGATGTTGGCTTGATTTAGACCCCATAGCCCAATGGACAAGTAGATTTCTCTCTATCTTACCTCCAAGTGATTTTTTCCCACCAAACCCTTTAAACCAAAACCAAATTGTACTTTCATAACTAGCCTAACATTTGTAAATCAAACAAAGATAAATATTAAAGAGAGAGCCCTCTCTGAACCCTAGGAAGGCTAGATCCTAGAGTTTGAAGTAGGTTTGTGGTTATCTCGGACTATTTCTCTCTTGAACCTGGAGAAATTACTGAGTGATAACATATTGGCGACCATACTGGGGAAGACTAACATTTTCTTCAAAAATATTTTACAGGTTCAGATCTGATCTATGATGGTGGACAGTGATCAAACACACAAAGGTTAAAATAATCCATCTGGTGACTCCAAATCAATTTCACAATCAAGACTCCACTGGAGGAATGAAACTGAAAGAAAAATATGGAAATATCAGGCTTTTAACTTGGATCTTAATCCAAGACATTATGTTCTTTCTCATTAAGAAATTTTTTCAATGTATATTGTATTTTATAGAAGGATCTAACTTAGTTGTATAGATACAGTGGCCTTTCTTTATGACTAATTTACAAGATGACCCAAGAATAAAACGCAGGTATGATCCCATGAGCAGAGATCACATACCTAGATTTACACACAAACTACCAAAGGTAAATTGGGATAAAAATCTGCCCATGTTTCAAGATGAGAATATTGATGATCTTTTGTTACATTGCATTAAATTTCATATACACTCATGGAAATTGAAGGGTGATTGGCATGAGGATTGCCTCATGAAGCTATTCATGGCAACCTTAGAAGGAAAAGCAAGGGAATGGTATGAAGCTCTCAAACCTGCTAGTTTATTTTCTTTAAAATATTTTCACAAGGTATTTTATGAGCATTACAAAGAAGATTTTCCATCTTTATCAATAGCTGAAAATTTTTGTGATCAAGCTAAAGATCTTATACATTACCTTAAAAATATTGTGAAGATTTTGGAAATTAGCATCCTGACGATTTATTAGAAGAATTCCATAACTTTCATTCTCAAGTTAAGTGTCATGATAATCAAGAGGAGTTAAACAAAGATGAAATAGATTAGGAGATGAATCAAGATCCAAAAATCCCCTCTGTAGTAACAAATGATGTTTCATATAATGTTTTGAATGAAGTTAAAGAAAATATTCAACCTCATGATCAATTTTTACATAAGATAAAAAACAATTGTTATTCAAATCTGAGAATTCAGAGATTCCCACCCCCCCTCACTGAAGAAGAAATCAATTTGCTTCTAAACATGCAACCATCCTCAAAATGTTTACATAATGAAGAAATTGTTTCTACTTATTATAATGTTGTTTCTACTTTATCCATGAAGAGACATAAGAACAGGTTGATGCTCATGTTGTTCTACCTTCCCAAAAGGGCCCATTTCTTGATAGTACTCCTATTGAGAAAAATGATGACTTTCAAATAGAATGCAACCAATATAATCAAGATATATTAGGATTGCTGGAAGAGAAATATGTTGATCTAATGTTTATGATTGATGACATTCCTTCTTTTGAAGATCTACCTAATTATGATCAGTATGATGATAATTATGTTCTCCAAATTCAAGCTAACTTTACAGAGCAATCACTAACTAGTTTGTGGGATGAGTTATTAGAATTTCAGCTTGATAAAGAGAAATATGTTGATTTAATGTTTATGATTGATGAAATTCCTTCTTTTGAAGATCTGCCTAAGTATGATCAGTATGATGATAATTATGTTCTCCAAATTCAAGCTAACTTTACAGAGCAATCACTAACTAGTTTGTGGGATGAGTTATTATAATTTCAGCTGTCTTTCTTGTTTTGAAATCAAGAAAATGTTCTCCTCAACTTAAAATATATGTTCTTGAGATAGTTTCTGAAAAATATGAAAATTAAATTAAACTTTACATTCTCAAATTCAATCTTATAATTTCTGATATCCTAAAGAATTCTTGGAAAATCTTCCTTCTCCAAAGCAAGAGGAAATTGTACTACCTTTTGACTTGCAGTTTGAGGATGATTATTATTTCAAGCACAAGACTGAAGAAATAGTTATATGGATTAATATTTAGAATACAACTGAGCAACTAGTCATTGAAGGCCTAGAAGCACAAATCATACATTATGCTTTTGATGATCCTATAGCAAATTATATGGAGACTATTTTTAGCTCAAGTCTGCAAACATGTTTTATCTATGAGGATCAAATATATCAGCAATTTCCATTTCACATCATATCATTGATTATGAAGACACATGATCAAGTTATACTTCCAAGTTTGATGACAAGCAGTCAAGTTATCCATTCATTTCTACAGCTACTTGACTGGCTTCATTGGCATTTTTGTATTACCTGATTCAACAAAATTAATAGTATATTAGAGTAGGTAGATGAATGCAAATAAGCTCAAATATCTGAGCATTTTTTTCAGTATTCAGTTTTCAACTAGTTTTGAAATAATTCATCAAGATTTGAAGCCAAGGAAAAGGCCCTAAGGACTTGTTGATTTAGTAGTTTGGTTTGAAGGTTGCAGCACCATTTAGCCTCAGAATAGATTTTAGTTTGCAGAAAAGGGTGTAAATTCAGTTCAAGAGTTTTCAGTCACATCGTATGCATGTTTTGAATTGGCCCAATGGATCAGGCTACTAGTCGACGGTGTTCTTGACATCTCACAAGGAGATGCCATCCCCATGTGAAGATGCTGTTAGGGTCCTATAATAATAGGATTCGTAATTTTGAATTGAATTTTGATACTATTGTAAAATATGTACATACCTTTCTTTCTGCAAGTTGTTTTCCCATATTTTGAAAAAAAATAAAAATAATAAAATAACAAAAAATCAAAAAGAGTGTAAAATGTCCTAAAAGGAAGATCAAAGGACTTAAAAAAATATAAACCCCAAAATAAAAAGATGAAAATAAGACATGAAAGTGAGCAAGTTCAAATGCCACTAATTTTTACTTTTTCTGTTAAATAAATGATTATGGCAGAGTGTCAATAAATTCCACAGTCCATGATGAATTAAACTGTTTAATCTTGACTTGTCATGTTTTCAATTTCCATGTTTTAGATAATGAATAAATATTTGTCAGACAGTTTAATCTTGACAAATCATTAGTTAGGTAGAAAATAATGAGGAGCTAAGCAGTTTAATCTGAGCCCTCGGATGAAATAAGGTAGAATTAGATAGTTTATTCTTTCAAAATAATAAATTTTTCAAGGTTGCAAGCTTAAATGCACCTACCAAAAGGAAAAAAAATTGTTAGAGTAATGTTGGGTAGGTAGAAAGAAGTGGGAAAAAACATGTAATATTCATAATCGGGCAAAAAAATCACTAATTTCCCATCCCCTGTAAGTATTTAGTGTTTTAGACTATCAGTCAAACAGGCTCAGAAAATTTCTCTGACTTTTGTTGGGACCGGACCCAAGGCTCGATGACTAACTAGTCGAAAATATTGAGTTCTTATGTTAAATCTCCATTTATCATCATTCATCCTTCATTCATACATTTTAACCTCTTTTCCTAAGTAAAGACATATTCTTACTTAGCGAAGATTAAAATCCCATATAATTAACTTCATCCCTTCAGAAGCATTCATACAAAAACCCTCAAAAATGCTTTATCCTAAGTAAATTGGTGAAATGATGAAAAGACAAGCTTTGCTTTACTTTTTCACTTTACTTAGTCATATTGTGTATTTTGTGTGCATTCCATTCTCCTTTCCATATTAACTTTTAGCCTATGTTGTTAAATCCTTAACTAAAACCTTATCCTATTTATATAAATCCCTATATCTAAATATTCCCAAAAACCTCACTATTATAAATATTTTTGACCAAAGATATTATCCACATGTTAAAATAAAACCCAAATAAAGCGCCTTTTGGTCTAAAACTAACTTTAATTAAATATCCTACCCCCTATGGTTATTATACCCTTCAATGGTTTAAAACTATATAATAAAATAACTGCGCCCATTTAAAGTCCGCCCTTTACAATGTTTTTCATCCCTCCCCGCATATTTCATAAACCAAAGTTTTACTGAAATTTAACTAAGGTTTGTTTCAATTAAACATTAACCCCACACCTATCCATATTTTCCATACTATATAAAGCCTCACGCTTTATGTTGTTTAAACCCACGATATATTTTATAAAGGTTTTACCCACCTGCCCATATACATAAACTCCTTTTATGTATATAACACCTTTAATTCAATGTATACTTTATAAAAGGTTTTTTCTTTTTCAACCACCAGCCCCACATAATAAAGACCCTGGTCCCACCATTCTTTCAACGACAGCTTGCAAATAAGATCTTGACCCTTCGCTCCCGATCAAAAGATCCAACAGCCCTAATATGATATCGCGGCCATAAACCAATCTCTCACCCAAATGTAAATCGGACGCGAAATAGGTTGTATTGCCCATTTTTGTCATGGTGACGTGTTAAAATATTATTGGATCGCATTCATTTGATGGAAAACCACTTACCATCCAAAATGCATGCAAAATAAGTGGTTTCGTGAGAAATCCTCCCTTCCACGTGGCCTCCATTTATTGGATCGCGTGGGCTTTACTCAAATCCGCTTACCACCATAACCCTGCGTGATAACCACTGCTTGGTTTCACTTTCAAAACCTGAAACCGTTCCCGCCATTGACGAGACCTGCATTTAATAAACATTTATGATGATTAATATCAAGGGTTAAAACCTTTGTTACACCATTTTTATGTTTATTTACATGTTATGAACTTTGAATAGCTCCTCTTGACTGTGTAAAAGCCTTTTAGCCTCGATTGTCAACTTGTGCCCAAAAGTTACGAATTCGACCTCAATTCCACCATTAAAGATTGACCAAGCTATTTTGCTACTCCACTAAGCCGGAGCAGACCTCAGAATCAACCAAGGTCCTCTAAAAACCTTCATGAAGTTGAATACCTGCATCTTAAGGTATTTTCTGACAAATTGAAGCTTGTAAATTCAATTTTAAACCTTCAGTAATAGAACCAGGCCTTTAATTAAGAGATTTCACCGAATCAAATTGCCTAAAAACACCAAAAAGAGGCCAAACACTGGCCAATTTTTCTAGGAAACCATGTTTCTTACTACGAACCTTTTTCAAGCCAAATTTCTAGTTTCCAAAGTTTAAAGATCAAATTCAAAGACCTAAAGGGTTAAAAAATTTCTAAATATATCCTAAAAATCCCTTTTTCAATCAAAACCTACTCAAAAAACCCTTGTTTTTTGTTTTAGGTCAGTTTTACATCCTCAAATAAACCAAATTGAGAAAAAGGCCCAAAAGAAGCCATCCTTAGCCTAAATTGCTCAATTTTCTCTCTGTTTAATATTAAAACTCCTACAAACAGTCTAATCTTGCAGAAGTAGCCCAAAAATGCCTAAAAAACAGAGTTAAACCTCCATAGACAGATCTCATTCCACAGGTCTTTCAAAAGCCTTCAATCACCTCCTTGCAGACCTCTGTTTCATTAACAAATTGTTTGATTTTTGCAGGTCATTATTAGAATAAGAAATTGGGCCAATAGTTTCAATACTAGTTGACAAAATTGTTTGCTCCAAATTCTCAGATATTAATTCAAAAGCTTCATTCAAAAAAAAGTTTTTATAAAAAGAAAGAATAAAATCAAGTCAGAGAGAGATCATAATGATGAAATGTGCACAATGAATGGTAAAAGTGAAATCAGAATTCACAATGACAGTGAAACATAATGGTCAAAGAGCATCGAAGTTAAAGTGTATCAGGTAAAAGTCAGAGTGAAAGTTAAAACAAAGTTACAGAGTAGTCAAGGTGAAACAGTAAAAGTAAAAACAAAGGCAGTAATGGTTAAAAGAGATGAAAATAATTTCACCAACAACAATGAATTTTATCCAAAGTGAAAGTAAAAACAGTTAAAAGAACAAAAAGGTTAAAAGATGAAAACATAACAAGAAGGAACATTTTTGTAGAAATTTCCTCTTTAAGTCATTGTTTTGCAGAAACTATTGTGACCAATCCAAGATGAATTTTGAAAAACTGAAGGAGGTTTATTTTCTTTCGATGTCCAACTACAAAAACCTCTCTCAGTTTTCTAACAGCCATTATGGGTTGGGAAATATTAAACAATATTGGAAAGAATTTTTTGTCGAAAATTCCTGTTACGTCATCCTATTGAAGAGAATATTGTGGACAATAAGAAATACATATTACAAAACTGAAGGAGGTTTTTGTTCGTAAGAGAGCCATCTACAAAACCCTATCTCACTTTGTTCACAGGTATTACATAATGAAAGATACATGCACATATTTACAACATATTTTTGAGACTCTGTAAAACTCTGTTTTACACATATTTTTTCAGAGCCTATTGTGAACAGCTGGAGAAGAAATTTAGGAAAATGAGAGAGTTTTATCTCACCAACTTATTCATCTAAAATAACCTCTTTCACATTTTACATATCTATTTTGGATTGAGAAATACAAAGGTATCATTGGATCCCAAGTTTGCAGAATTGTTGGAGCAGAATGCACAAAGAAAGGAAACATTTATTGACTTGGATGCCTCATTATCAACAAAGAGTTGAGATAAAATTCGAATTCTCCTCTTTTTCATCACTTATCCATAAAAAATAGTGCCAAATAGATGCATTATTTTTTAGTGTCCTTTACTTAAGTTCTATTTATGTAAAATAGTTGGAGATATTTGTAAACCAATCTTGATATTTTTTCAAGATATTCTAGTTTAGAATTTGTATAAATACTTCATCCTTTGAAGTATTTTTGGGTGGAATAAAATTGATAGACTTTACTATAGACATTTTTGCTGAACATTGGAGGCTATTATGTGTTTGATTTCAAATTAGTAGACTGGACAAGCTGACTGACATCATAATTCAGGATTCCTGTGATAAGCTGATGAGTGAAGTACTTCCTACTTGTCACTGTTTCCTTTTCTAAGTTTCATGCATTCATTATATGCTTGTTATGTTTGAATGTGTAACTATGAGTATTACTACAGTATTAGTCAAGTGCTCCATGTTTTTAACTAGTTTCCATTTTAATGTTTTCTTCTGATTTCCGGTGTTGAGAATTCTTAATTGCTCTCACTCCCATTTGACATCTACCTTCTACTTCCATTTTCCGGATCAAAGGATCCTTAAGTGCCCTTTATCCCGATCATACCACCCCAAAAAAAACCACTTTCCCAAATCTCTGAGGGTTATCTATCTTGCCCTGAATATATTTTTTCCCTTTTGGCCTTGATTTCTAGTGTTACTAGCTTGATTTAGACCCCATAGCCTAATGGACAAGTAGATTTCTCTCTATCTTACCTCCAAGTGATTTTTTCCCACCAAACCCTTTAAACCAAAACCAAATTGTACTTTCATAAATATCCTAACATTTGTAAATCAAACAAAGATAAATCTTAAATAGAGAGCCCTCTCTGAACTCTAGGAAGGCTAGATCCTAGAGTTTGAAGTAGGTTTGTGGTTACCTCGGACTATTTCTCTCTTGAACCTGGAGAAATTAATGAGTGATAACACTCTGAAAATTTTCCCCAATGTTCTTTAAACCAAACAAAAATTTCCTATATGCGAATGTGCCCCAGGGAAAAATGAATGCAGTCTTATGTTGATCATCTAGACATATATTGATTTGATTGTAGCCGGAAAATCCATCCATGAACTAAAATATTTTGCATCCAGCACAATCGTCAATAACCTGGTTGATAAAGGGAGTAGGATAGTTGTCTTTTGGACAAGCCATATTGACATCCCGATAATCGACACACACTCTAATGGTTCCTTGTTTTTTCATAACAGGAACGATATTGGAAACCCACTTAGTTAGATAAACAGGGTAAATGAAACCAACACGCAAAAGTTTTTCAACTTCTGCTTTGATGGCAGCAGTTTTCTTCGAATGAACAGGATGAAGCCATTGGCGCACCGGTTTGACATCAGGATACATATTAATAGTGTGTTCAACTATACTAGTATATATGCCTGACATTTCCTCATAAGACCAAGCAAATACGTCACGAAATTCACGAAATAAAGATCGATATGAATCAAGTTCTGATGGGGAACAAGATACACCGACCTGAATATTTTCTACAACGCCCAATTTGGTCGAAATATCGATAGAAATGGTTTCTTCAATATTTGAAAATTTTCACTCAGAATCGATTGCATTAATCGGTAAAGAATTCGAAAAAAAAAAGTTTTTATGGATGGGTGATATAGTTCACTAAGATTTTTTTCTTCATAATCAGGAAGATGGGAATGATGATGATAATCTTCTCATGGTTCTCCTTCTGACATCATAACTTCCAAAATATTTTCATCTGTCAAAAAATTTCAGGAAAATGGATCAGATGGAGTACCAAAATATAAGGAACGATCAACCCAAACACTTGACAACGTTAATTTCAGATTTAACACCCAATCGAAATAGATTGATTCCTATGCCAGCTCAATAGGGTTGGGCGGTAAAAATTCATCCAACGTAGAAATTTCAAAATCACCCATACTCTCCCTTAAGCTAGATAGAGTGGAAGAGATCATGTAGCGGGTCTCTATAATTTCAATTTCTACTGATGTCGCGGGCGGCGGTAATGCAAAGGTTCCCATAAGAGTGGAATCATTTAAGAGTCCTACACCAATGTTCTGAATTTCTAGTTGGGGTAAGTGAACAAACGAAATTCTTCCTGTTACCTGCGAAGCGGAGGCAAAAAAGGATAATTTATTAATGACTGTGATTGTACTTTTATGTGGAAAGGAAATCATTATAAAGTATGTAGAAACAATGGCAATCATTGTAGATTCCCATGGTCTTCCAAGTAAAATATTATAGTCAAGGGGTCAGTCAACAACCTTGACATCAATATTCACTGTTTTTCCCCCTAGTTCAACATGCAGGTTATTGATAATACCACAAGGTTTATATGTTCTTCCATCAAAAGCCTTCAACGTCGTTGATGATTGTGATAATCACGGTGAGCCAAGTGACTTCCAACAGTTTAGAGACATAATGCACGTAGATGCTCCCTCATCAATAATAGTGTGATGAACAAGGTGATTGAGAACATTTACTTGTATGGAGAATGCCAATTCTGTTGGTAGCTGCGGTACATAGCCCATATGATTAAAGACGACAAGATTAGAATCAGTCGGATCAATTCCACCAATGGTTGACAATAAAGCTTGCTTCTGGGATGGAAAATTTTGTAATACCTCAAGAGCAGACATAGCTGAAGGGATTGAGCCAAATCTTCAACTATATTATAATTTTGTGCAGCTCTTGCTCGAGGATTATATGTCGATATATGAATTACTCCCTTTGGTGGTTTAATTGTCAATTCAAGAATAAAAATAGGTGGTACTGATTCAGTAGATGGATTCGTTGTCGAGGTAGTAGGTTGATCAGTCGCTAGACTACCATAGTCTTTATTACGCATTGACACCAAAATATCTTGTGAAGGTTTTTTGGTGGATAACATTAACACTTGGGAACTAAGACTTGGATCCGTAGCAACCAAATTAGTGTCTGGATTTGGAAATGGGTCTGTCAACACAGCTGATGCATGGGAAGTCTTGATGATTTTTGAGACTTCAGCACGGTGAGGAAAATCCCTAACAAAGTGTTCCTCGTTACATATTATGCATAGATAACGATGTTTCTGTGGTCCAGACGGTTGATCAGATGATCTTTC
The DNA here is from genome assembly GCA_034641835.2 of Pinus albicaulis. NCBI lineage: Eukaryota > Viridiplantae > Streptophyta > Pinopsida > Pinales > Pinaceae > Pinus > Pinus albicaulis. The sequence goes on along the minus strand of CM076572.1, from coordinate 793,754,821 downwards.
CTGCGGGTTAAAAGTTTTCTTTTTATTTTGATTTCCCCTTTTTCTTACTTCCTGGTTTCTTGTCACTTTTTCCTTTGTCAAATGACACGACATTAATTTCGGAAGTAGGAGCAGGATCAGATGCAGTAGAGTGGTGTGTGTTTGTGGTGCCTATCAAACCATCTTCGGCATGAGAGTCCTTTATTTGAGGAGGAACATTGAAATTAGATCGCAGCGCATTAGGAATTTTTTCATAGAGCATGCCAGATTGAGTGTAAATCAAGTCTAAATATTGGGCACGAGCGATAACTTGCTCTTTTGTGACGATGCTACCCTTAGCCACATCCTCAGTTATAGATGGTAACAGGGACTTAATGAACCATTCAACAAGGAGCTGATCCAGAACAAATGTCTTAACCATTCGTCGACGGCGACGCCACTCATGAATATGATTAGAAATGTGAGTAGCATTAGTCTGTTTGAAGTTGGTCAAGAGTTTCGTTCCAGTTTCGTATCTGATCGGTAACTGGAAATGGGTCAAAAATACAGTAGCTAGGGCAGTGAAATTGTCAAAAGAAGCTCTAGGTAACTCAATGTACCATTTAGTAGCTGGACCTGTAAGCATACACTGGAAAAGACATAGTTGAACATAATCATCATTCAGGGAATTTGATGAACACCATAAATGATAAGTCATGACATGAGTCGACGGATCTTCTCTAGGGTTTCCATTGAATTTAGGAATATCAGAGGGTAATTTATGAGGTATCACTGGCCATCAAGAAGAATAATTTATAGGATCATTGGTTAACCGGTTTAAATCAGGTAATTCTAAGGTTGCAACAAAAGGAAACTATCGATTAAGGTCAGGTTGAGCATAGCCATGGTAAGATGGAATTGCTTGAGAAACAGGCCTTTGAGCACCACCATATAGAATCTGATGTTGGTAACCCAGATAGGGGTTGTTTTGTGTAGAAAACGCTTGAGGATTCTGTTGACCAAACCTGAATATGATACTTGTTGAAATGAAGTTTGAGGCATTTGTGCCTGAGGTTGCCAAGGGGTCTGTCCACCAATGTTATAACCCAAATTAGTGTAACTTGGATTCAGTTGATATGTGTAACCACCGCGGTTGTGACATCCCATAAAATGGTACACCAGCTTGTGAATAAATGATACCTGATACAGGTGGTTGTAAATTAACCAAAGGATTTGGATTCTGTGGACCCAAAATTTGATGATATTGAGTCGAAGAACCTGCTTGATAAGGTTGATGTACAATATTTTGATTCTGTAACAGGGGTAAAGATGTATTAACAAGTGGTAATGAAGTGGGTGTAACAGGTTGAACCGGTTGATACGAATGTTCAACCGTTTGTGGTTGGATAGGTAGAGTGAGCTGCCATTGACAAACATTCATGTCAACATTAGTTTGACCAAAAAGTGACGGAGTACTATCATATTGGGTGACCAAATGTTTCCCCCCAGCATAAGGAGGATAATAAGACGGAATATATTGTTCCCCAAATGTTGGGAGTCCATTTGATATGGTATTTAAAGGAATTGACCCAAAAGGACCGACTTGATATTGCCTTGATGATGTATGTAATGAATCAAGTCGTTCAATACTAACAATAGGACTACTAGTTAAAATACCAGATGATGACATTGGTAAAGACCATAGTCTTGAAGATGCACCAGAGAAAGTGCCAGATAATGATTTGTAACATGTTGGGACCGTAGGGCCAGCGTGAAAATATGACTCTGGTGAAGTTGTGAACATCGACGGAGTAGAGAGGGTAGGAGCTGACGTAATTGGAACAACAAACCCAGCCGAAAATGTTGGTTCAGACATGATTATTTGACCAAGTGTATACGCTCGAAAATCGACGAGAGATTGAATGGGGATAGGATCAACAAAATCATATGGAAACGATTGAGGAAAAGACTTGTACAGGTGAAGGTCCCCCTCAAAATGGGTTGGAGTTAAAGGTGTATCATCTTGTGGGATTTCTTCAATCGCAATTAAACGAGGTGGAAGAATTTCACCATCAGGCCCAAAATATATTTCAGATGGTTGAATGTGTGATATAGGAGTTTCAATGGCTGCAGAAGTTTGTGGGATGACCAAGGTAGGAACAAATTTCGGTTGTTCGACTTCTAGATTCAGATGTTTTGGCAAAGAAGAGACAAGATCTGGATCAATTTTTGATTGAACAACGTAAGGTCCAGGAGGTATGGTCTCAGTGATTGGATGGATCGTGACCACGGGTAGTTGTGAAGACTCTGTTTCGACAATAGTAAACAAACTAGGATGTGTAGACAAAATTTGAGCTAACTCTGGATTATTGGAAAATGATGTATCACTAGAGGTACGAATTGTACTTGATTCAGCAGATCGTGATCGCCTTCGCCTACCAGAAATAACTTCTGACGATAAAGGTGGTTTTAAAGCTAATCTATGAAAACAACGGGGGATAGGATTTTATTCTTCCACAATTACTGATTTATTTTAACCAAAAAACAAATAAACAAAAAGAGGGTAATGCTAGGCAAAAGGGTTTACCAAGAAACTGTGAACTACAGAATACCTCCTGGCGAACCAAGAAGTATGGGCAGGCAATCTCCCCGAATGTTGTGTTCGGTGTATCACAATTTCAAGGTGGCCGAATCGGTTCACTATGGATGGATAGCACCTAAAATTTTTCCTCCCAAATATACCCGAAGGTACGTGGAGGCCCAAGTCCATATCAGCGCTGTTTGATGCGAAACGGCATAGTGAGAGAACACCTTTATACTTATCATACTGTAACACCGCCTTATATACTCGAAAGTACATGGAAGAGCTACGATATACTTACATACATGGAGTGAGGTATAACACTCAGAATGTATCACAGACAAGTTAACGACAACTGCTATGTTTTATGACGCTGGAACATGTCTCTAACCTAGACCTTCTAAATGTTATCGTTATGGTTCCAATTCTTTGTTAGGTAAATTGAGGTTAATTTTATGTTGATCTTGCTTACAATTTTCCTTTCAAAGGTTCACCGCGATAATGTGTATGAAATTCCTAAAATGCAAGCTAAGAATGATAAACAATCTTTCACTTTCAATTTCTTCAATGAAAAACCTAGCTACTAAGGGAAGAGAGCAAATAATTTGTGAGCAAACAAATCAATGAGCACAAACTAAATGCAGATTTCCTAATGTTCCTTTTGGAAAACACACCTTATTCTACATGCAAATGCAAATTTTTCTTTTCAATTTCTTTAATGTTATAAATGCAGAAAAGAAACTAGGTGCACTAAATCAACAATTCAAATGCTTTTTACTTTCGAGAAACAAAGAATACAAACAACAATTTCTCTTTTGAAGGAAAAAAGAGGACTTCAACAACAATTTCTCCTATCAAGGAAATGAAGATTTTACGACAATTTCCTATTTCGAAAGCAAATGATTCTTAATGCGACCGTAAAAAGTACTTTGAAATCAACTTGTCAATGATAAAGAAAAACTTTTTAAACAAGCATTGTACAAATTTTCAATCAAAGGAGGAAGAAGCATGCAAACTTTTCAAAACACAGGAGAAAACAAATTGAAGCAAATTGCAAAGGCAAATTCAATGGAATTTGGGTGTATTCAGGAGTCAACGCAATCTCCAAAGGGAGACAATGCTCTGCAACGTAGGCTAGGAAGGGAGACAATGCTCTGCAAAGCACTGTTTCATGTCTAAGGGTGCATTGGGCGCAGTATACAAAGAAAAATACTACTGTTTAACTCACTGTCTTTGCTAATTTGGATTTGAAAATGTTTAATCTTGATGAGTAACAACTACAGGGTGGATAAACAAAGAAAATAAGAGGCTTAAACACTTAGAACTAAGAGAAATTCTCCCCAATGGAGTCGCCAGTTTATTGGGCGAGAATTGTGAATTATAGATAAATCACGTTTCCCTAGAAGGGTTGTAGTCTACAACAACAGGTGAAAGACTATAAAACTATGTTTCCTAACTCACAATAGATACACAGAAAGGATTGGAGGCTCACTTCCAAATGGCTCCTTCTGTCACTTCTGTTGCAGCTTTAAATTCAAGCGGTTTGTGCAAAATTCTTCTTGCAAGAAACAACACTGAAATAGCAGAAGGTGCAATAATATAGATATCTATTCAAGCCAGTTAGCTAAATTAGTAAAGCATAAACCATATACATCAACCAAGATCTTGCAATATGGAAAATCAAAGTCAATATAGATGCATATAGGGAAAAATAAGCAGTATTCTTTATTGATGATAGAAGGAGAAGTTACAACCAAATGAATGATTTGAAGTGACCCTTCCAGCAACATTCCCAAGCCTCATCACAGTATAAATCTCTCCAGCAGCAGCTATACAAATCTATCTCTCAATTGAAAATTCTCCAGCATTTCTCTACTCAAATTCTTCCCACCCTCAAGCACTTAGATCTATGCTCAATTTATAGACGAACTATAGGTTTTTTTGCAATCAATGACTTTCCAATAATAGGCAAGACATGTGTCCAGTCATGTAGATGTAAAATGGACACTTGGATCCGAAGCTTGACACATGTGAACTCTTCTAGAAGACACTAGCCAAGTGGAGATTCCAGAACAATGAGAATTTCACTCCCAATGTGACCAACGCACCTGTGAATGTTGGGAAGTGCTTTGCAGAGCAGCCTTGCATGGGGCTACCTGCATATGCAATGCACTTATGCCCCTTAGATTCTGCGTTGGTGAGCTCTCATATGCTATATAATAAGCTTCAAACCATGGAAACCTTTGCTTGAGGAAAGTTTTGCTTGATTTGTTTTGTTCTTGTCTTAGGGCATGTAGAAACTGAAATGATAGGTAATGATAGACCCTTGATCATTGGTCCTGGAGATGATGCCCAGTTAACCAGGTCATTGGGAATGGTGCTCAAATTGACCTATAACACTTCTTACCATTAAAATTTACCTGAGAGAAGTGTATTACTATTTCTAGTGGAGTATTGGAAGATGCACGTCCAGAAATACAACTCCAAATTAGAAGTTTAATAAGATCCATTGTAATAAAAATGAAACTTTAGAATACAATGACTTCAAAGGATAACAAGTCTCAGGCCCTCCTTCTAGCGCTAAAATGTTGAAGCCTCGAAATTCACTGCAACAACATGGGGGATGACCACCTAGTCGGGACCTTAAACCAACTCTTTCTCCATTTCAAATGGTGGCTTTAACTAGTTTAACTAGGTCCAATTACCTTCTCTCAATCTCCAATGGCTTAAAATATAACTTTTGTCTACCAATGAGAAAGGGGCCTCAAATAATTTCTCTTGCTGATCAGGCAAGGGAGTGATCCTTAAGCTAATTTAGGACTCAGCCAAAACCACAACTAAAGTCTTCCCTCTTTGGGAAGAGGACTTCTAATAATGTAAAACTAAATCTAAAATGAAAAATTATTCTAAAATGCAAGAAAAATGAAATTTATCCTAATCCTATTTCAATTAGGCAGATATAGATCTAACCCAACCAAGAGAAAGATATTTAAATAATTGATATTTAAATATGTTTGGCTTATAATGAATACCGAGTTAATGAAGTAATTCAATTAACTGACATTATGAATATTGAAACACATCCTATTAAGAGACCTCTTAATTAAGATAATCAACCAACAACATTTAGGAAGTAGTTCCAAAAAATGATATTGATTGTTAAATCAGTAAGTCAAATAATTAAACAATAACATGAGGAAATAATTCACAAAATATCGTTGTTTGTTAAATCAATATTAAAATACAGATTTCTGAGTAAATAGTTACTTAGAAATCAGAATTCAACCCTTAAGATCAGAGATAAATAATAGCATATAATTGATACAAATTACTCATATCAATAATAGTGCACAAATATGAATAAAATGACACATTCTTGCTATCATAAAATGAAACTAGTATTTAAAACAATAATATTATAAATACCAATTTATTGAAACCATTTCTCCGACTTCGGTCTCCAACAATCCTTTATAATGCTTGAACTTTTTTTTTTTAAATCTAGAGTTGCAATAGTGAAAACTCTGCCCTTCATACATAGTTTAGAATGCAAAGGAAAATTCATCAATAATCCCTAGATCTGAATTTTATCTCCTCTACCATACAACTCTAAATCCTCTATACAATAGTGTCTTCAAGAATATCTAAATTACAGAGAAGAGGAGCCCCTATTACATTCTACAATATACTATTTATAATATTTAGAAAATGATTTCTTCATAAGAAAGTTTGTTGAAGAGTGGTTCTGCTCAATCAATTTTTATTGGCTCAAAATAATATTCTTCAATTGTTGGAGAATTTTCGTTAATTGAGATCTTATTTTCCTCATCTCTTCAACTGTTTTCCAACAAAAACAAATCAAAACAAAATTAAAATGAAAAAATAAAATCAAAATGCAAAATCTGGAATTTAAAACAAATCCAATTAAAAATTAATTACATAATTAAAATAAAAGAAATCTAAGTTTTCAATTGATGCATGTGATGATGTAATTGGTCAATGAGAACATAGATGAATGGATCTACACTCAGAAGAAGTTGTGGACAAATGAAAATGCATAAAACTAAACTCATAAATTAATTTTGTTAAAAAATTTCAAAGCTTGATCTTTTGCAGCATTTTAGACCCAATAAATAATCAAATCTGGAACTGAAACCACTTCAAGAACCATATCCATGATTTTATCTATCCAATGAGCCATTCCGAGCCTCATTTTGCCAAATAAAACTCAAACTATGAGCTTCCAAAGTTAGTATATAAAAATAGACATACTTCCAGAATTTTTGTTGCTTGGGCTAAAAATCAGTAATTTTAACTTAAATTCTAATTTTAATTAGATTATAATATTTAATTAGTTAATACTAATTAATTGTAATTATCTTATTAATATTAATTTATTATATACAAAAATTAATTAATAAAAAATATATTTTAAATTTATTTAAAATATAAATATATTATATTAATATTATAATTATAATACAAATATAATATTAATTATATTCTAAAAACTTAAAATTTTTGAAACAAAACCATGCGTGAGGTGTTATGGAAGAGGGAGGAGTATTAATGGAGGTGAGGAGTGAAAATGAGGGTGAGGTAAGGATGAAAGAGAGCGAACTCATGGAGAGATAAGGTGCTTCAACCAAACTTTATGTTAAAAAAATTTAATCTTTGACATAAAAACCAAATCGCATCAGAGTTTGGCATATTTAAAATAACTTTTTAAAACATTTGCAATATATCACCATTAGGGAAATTTTGAGGTAAAAAATGGGCCTTCTAAAGAAAATGTACAATCAAGATTCATTTTATGAGAACCAATCACATTTTAGGGAATGACATCATCCTCCATGGTTGAGATGGCATTGTTTGAGTTAAATGTACTTGTCACATTTTCAATGGTGGATAAAAACTCATGGTTAGCTATGGTAGTAATTTAAGTACTTTTAAAATCACAAAGTAAATTATTCATAATAAATGTCATTTCACACTTTTTGAATAAAATATTACTATTAACATTTCATATTTTTTTTAAAGAAACAATGCATATCCCTATATAATCTTCATATCTTTACATACTTTTCAATAAATATTTTCATATATTTATTTTTAAATTACATATTCATTTCATTTTATTTAATATTACAATTTCAAATTAATTATGAACTAATATTTATATTATATAAATAAATACATGCTCATAAATATAAATTTAATCTATTTCAATATTATTTTTCTTCAATACAATTCAATTCGTTTCATTATAATTATATTAATATTATATATTGTTATATATAATATTATGAAACATAATCTAAATGTAATATAATATATATCATATTCTTTTTTATATTATATATTATTTCTTTGTATGTTATAAATAAAATCAATTCAATATGTAATATAAAATTAATACATAAAATAATATATTACATTTATTATATTATATTATTTGATTTTTATATAGTATATTACTTATATGTTATTATATAATTTAAATGATACAAATTTTATTATATTATATTATTTGATTTTTATTTAATATATTATTTACATGTTATTATATAATTTAAATCATACAAATTTTAATTGATGATATGTTATACAACTCAAAATTTATGAATTTATATTTATAAATTTTTGTAAGTTATTTAAGTACAAATGACAAATGCATTAGTTGTTCAATGATAATGATTTTTTTCTTGAAAATCTCATTTTTATTTATATTTACATCAATATAATTTTATCATTAATTTTATTTTGGTATAACTTTTTAATTGAATTTAACCATGATTACATGAATTGTGGTGAAAAAAGTCAATTGTAAGTTCATAAATATTATTTTATTGGTTTAGCTATTATTTTAATATTTTATTAAGAGGTACATTATAGACCTCAAAATTCTCCCAATGAATATCGCATCGCACTTTTATTTCGATCATTTTAAATCAGTTTTTTTTTTTTTTTTTTTTTTTTTTTCGGGATTTTTGGAAGATAGGATGTGGTGAAAAGTGGGGCTCACATGGGATTAACCATCCTACAAATTGGATTTTAGCCATTTTGCAATTTTAAGGTTTTGGGTTTGGCCATTTGTTTTAAAACAATAAGTTGAAGTAAATTACCAAGATCCCGAAAAATGTTTTCGTCTATTGTACAATTTAGTTGGGTCATTTTGTAGGACCGTTAATGAAAAATGAAAGAAATGGTAAAAATGAACTAAAAGTTAATATTTAGAATGAATGACTATTTTAACTACGAAAATTGAAATATTGGTACATTTTATACATTTTTCTAACTCGAACGATATAAATAATCAAACTTCAAAAGAGTGCCATTTACAAACTGGTTGACCAAATGGAGCGAAACAAGTATCGTTGGAAAGATCATAAAAAATCAGACTCAATGAAACAATCAAAATAGAAATCCGATAAAAAAATGAAAAAATTGTAAGAAAATTAACTTAAATGAAATATATAAAAGATGCTTAGCCAAAAATTAATAAAAAATAGTCCCCATTGTTAAAATAAATAATTCAAAAATAAGAGATGTTGATTTTTCCGTACAACAAGTCCATGTACACAACGAGAATATTGTTGTTAGCTAACCCAAAAAAAGAGTTTCCTACTCTTAACAACTGTCTACACAATTCCTAGTTGCACAGTTGTAAGTAGTTTAGCAATGAGATTTAAATTGATTCACCCGAGGACATGGGAACGTGATAATACCATAATAAAAGTTTCCTTCTCTTAACAACTGTCTACACCATTCCTAATTGCACAATTATAGATAGTTTAACAATGAGATTTAAATTGATTCACCCGAGGAGATGTGAACGTGATAATACCATAATAAAAGCACGAATCATAAACAAGACTTATTAAATATTTATTAAGGCTTATTGTTATATACATACATAGAAAATCAAATAATTATAAATATTTTTACTATAAATTAAATATATTAAAAAAAAAGTTTAATATGACATGACATTTTTTGAAAGCATAAGGGTACCCATTATTTATTTTTATAAATACATGAATGCATTGTTGTTATTTATTTTTATAAATACATAAATGCATGGTTGTTATCATGCCAGATGCCAGAACATGCCACTAGAGTGGCTCTATGTTCGCTGACCTACTACAATATTTAGAAATGTTAAAGTTATAAGTTTGAAGAATAAGCATTTTTGTATTCTTATAGGCATAAACAACATGTATAAAGTCTCTATTTAACTTTCTTGGTAAAAAATTATTATACTCAAATTGTAGTGCTATTATATCATCTTTCAAGCGTATTGAGTACTTTTTCATTATTGGTTTGTGTTATTAATTGGTTGTTATATCACTAATAAAATTAGACTTTTGTTATCATACTAACTCCTACCTCTTCCATTTCCCTGAATCGGGTACCCGTCTACTAATTTGATTGTTGAGTTATTATGTCTAGGGATATTTCCCATGGATTGGGAGTTATCTTAAAGTTAGAGAAATATGCTAAGGTGACATTGGGCATATCTCTAATAGTGCTTACTATGTAACAGTCGTGGTTGAACATTGGCAAGACTGCTAAATTGAGCAGTATTAGGGGTAAGATCTGATTTATTATTGTCGTATTGCCATCATTCGACATTGTTATTTATTACAAAAAAAATCACTAAATAAATACTAGTAAAATATATTAAAATAATCCCACACATATAGACTTCAAAACTTGTTTGCAATTTGTTTATTTGAAAATGATTTGAGTTATGTAGAGAAATATAAAATTTTGTAGATAAAACTGGACATTAAAAGTTAACAAATAAAAATAAAAATAAAAAATCAACATTGAAAAAATGGCCAAAAACTATTATAAACATTGCAAGAATCACAAAATGATCACTATAATTCTAAGGTTTTAATATATAAAATTTATGTAGTCATCAAAACACTTACACAAGTTTAATGTAATCAAAGTTGACAAAGTCAATTTTATTTTTGTATCAATATTGTTAATTATTAATTAGTCTAATCACATAAAAGTCAAAATTAGGATGTCTTAAGAAAATTATTGCAAATTTCAAATTTATTGGGGGTAAAAAATAAAAAATAAATAAAAAGGTGTAATTTTCAACGATTTCTAAGGAATTAAAACATTGCAATTGAATTTTTCTCTCAATGTTAGAAAACAATGTCAAATTCCACACCGAAATGTAATAATAACCCTTAGGCTATTAACTACCTTTTGGGTTCATGCACTAAACTTTATTGCCATCAAAATTTTATATGGGAGCTTGGGCCAGTTGCACATAAAATGTAGTGACAAGAGCATTATTGTAGATGGACATGTGTCCTATTTAATCATATCCTGATTAACCACTACATTTGTTATGGATCATATAACAACATCAACTTGGGGTATTCGTGTTGATTTATTAATATCTAATTCAAGAAAATTTGGCACAATCGCATACAACATCATATACCAGGAATAAATCAAGTCTAGTTGTTGGACTTTAAGGATCAACTACTCTTCAATGATTACCCTAACAAAGATACATCTTTAACAATATTCAACAAAAGATACTTCACAAAACAATCCATTAAGATTTAGTTTGATATTTTTTCCCTAATCCTATGATGTATTCTACATTCAAGAATATGATGTAATGTATATGAGTAAAGGTAACTTTACCTCAAGGATGTCAAGATCACAATTCTAGTCTCACAATAGATCAAAAATTAGAAGAGAGTTAGAGAAATAATTTCCAAAAAGAAAAAATTATTATGAGAAGACCTATGTGACTCAATATACCTATTCATTGTGATCCCTACCAAGGTTTTCTAGAAAAGTCTCAGCCTCACACTATCTTCCATTAAACTATCCAAATCACATAGAAACTATAAGATTATTATGTGGTTAGAAGGGTCTCATCTAGAAGGGGCCATGATGCATAGTAACTAATAGGGCCATTTGTTAAATGAGACAAAATATATAGTTAATGGTTGGTAAAAAGGAAAAGGGAACCATAAATATTGTATCAAGCTTATATATAACATCCTACTATGCAAAACACTCCCTCATATATTACTACCCCCCTACAATGTTTCAATGGTTGATGACAAGCCTTGTACTCATTCAAAAATCAACATTAAAGGTTACCAAATTCCCCATCAAATGGATTTTTGACACCATAATTTTTTTCACTTCTAAAGTAATGGATATTCCCACTCACCATAAGAATTCATTATTGGATGTTTCTACTATTTAAAGGAACATTAAGTGAGTATTTTGATCCATTGGTTGGAATTATCATAATGGAATATCATCAATAACTCACAAAAAATCATCATCATCATCTTCTTCAATTGGACAGTTCAACTAGTCTTGATCTCTTATGGGCTATTCAAAGAAATTTGAAATTTTTTTTTCCTCAAAAAAGGAATCAATAATTTTGAGTCTCTTCCTTATTGAGAGTGGTCCCATCAACGAGGGAGGAATACCTTAGCTCCTCCTAGAATTGCAGCGAAACTTATCAATGAATTCGAGGTGATATAACTAAGTAAATTTAAAAGTACTTGGCTTATAAAATCAAAACAGATCCTATGGCCTTCTAAGTGAAACACAAATCAAGTAATAACACCACTAAAAATACTTTTAAAATATTCTAACAATCAAATTCACTCTTCTAAAAGTTATTCCAAGGTGATTAAATCCTAGGTTTGAACTAGTAAAGAGCCAAAAATGGTCTTTCAAAGATCATACTATGATGATGAGGGCCTAAGTCTAACTAGAAAATTTAGGGGAGACAATTATAGTAACTCTGTGATGTTACCATTAAAAGTGAAATCCCTTTCAAAAGAAATGAGAGATTTTAAATAGAAATCATCTGTATTTCTAAAGTACTACAAGCACTTCTCACTTGTATTTTCTTGTTGAAACCTAGGAGAGACTAATAATGTTATCTATTCATGATTTATAACCAAGTGAATCAATCATGGATTATAATTTTTCATTGGGGTTAGGGGGGAGAGCATATAAGACTTTTTCCTATGTCTCTAACTTTAAGAAAAACAAATCACTCCAAATAACTATCCAACTAGTCCAAAATCCCATATTTGACCTAGTGCTTGGAACCTATGTTAGATGAAATTCCTAGCAAGTATAACTCATTACTAAAGGTTTTTTTCTCTTTAGTAAACTTGCATTTTCTCTTTATTGATCTTGGAAAAACCTACTACTAGAGCCCTATAACTAAACCATTGTTGGTTTTCCATCAAAGAAAAGAGATTAGGTTATTTTATTTACATGTTGTTTTTAAAGGCTTACATTACTCAAATAGGATACAAAGTGAATAAGTAATGATGTTTTTTGTGGAGAGAATTGAAATGAGTAAAATAAATATGTGATGAAAAACTAGATTTTAGAAAATGCAACTCACATACAACATGCTTTATCATGAAGCACCATAAATTTTGTCATTGTATGAAACTAAAGATGCAAAAGTGATCTTTCTATTTTTTTTCAATTTTTATGCAATAATTTTACACTTTGATGCAATGTATTAAATCACAAAAAGGAAATGTAGAACTAGCAACTAGAATCAAATGCAAAACCACCCAAACAACAATTTTTTCAAACAAAATATATAAAAAATAAAAAAAATGGTAAAACAACTAAAAACTAATCTCTAATATTTTTTTGGAGATAAATTATGGCAAAACAAATTTCATGGAAAAAACCTCAAACTTAAATTTAAAGTATGCATACCTATAAAATTTCTACAAGTCTGCTCATGGGTGCCAAACTAACTACTTGTGCACAATTTGCACTATCTTGTTGTTGGGTAATTTAATTGACTATTAAATTACTTGCATTAACTTAGTACACTACACCATGTGTGCTAGGAGATTAAGTTTCAATATTTATGCATAATTGAAATGAATTGGAAACTTCAAAAGGAAATTAGATTCTTTAATATAATCTATGAAGTAATAAGTTTTTGGAAAAGAAAATAATGTTAAACTAGAAAAAAAAAACATAAGATTATTGATCTAAGAAAACATGAGATTTTATCCTATGAAAGCATGGAGATTTTTTTCTAAAACTTACAAACTTTAATCTATGGAATCATGAACATTTTAATCTAATAAAGAAAAACATTTAGTCTATGGAAATCATGAGTTTTTAATCTATTATAAGCATAAACACTTAATATATGTAAAACAAACCATTCATGAGAATATCAAAGAAATAGAAAACATCTATATTATTCTCACATATCTCGAGGGGGCCCTCCTGAGGACTGCAAGGTTTTGAAAAATCGGATCAAGAGAAGAGATCTAAATCACCAATTTCATTCAGAGTTGTGCCATATTAAAAAAATTATATTCAATGAAAAACAAATAGAGCTCTTCTCCGTCAATAAGAAGCAAAAATTACAAATTATGATCATCCTTGACATCTCTGATCTCTCCTCTCATAAAAGAGACTGCAATTTATACATTTTTGAGACAAATAACAAATTCAGAATTTTCTTGCTTGATTTTTGGTCATGAGATCAAATCAAATCAAATTTCATGGATTTTGGGATCAAAGATCAGTTTAGATATGATAAAATGTATCTCTATGCCACGAATTTGTAAAAGAACAACTCATTCGGGCCTTTTTGCTAATTGTGCATTAAATGATAATTTGAAAAAACTATTTATCCATGTAATCTGAAAAATAAGGCTCCAAAGAGCTTAGAAAATATCTCAAATGGTAACGAATTTGAGGAAAATGCTCACTGAAAACCAAATTGGACCCTAAACAAAACCCATGTTTTCGTTTTCTGAAATTCACTTTTATTTTCTCAAAAAAATGTGTTTGAAGTTGACTAGTAAAAAAAACTGTGTTTTTCCCTTGATATTTTGTTGGAGGTCCACACGTGCGAGCTGGGTGGAATTTGACTAATACAAATCCATATAGGAGCTTCTAGAAACCAAGTGCAAGTGTCAGATTTCCTTCTAGAGTGGTTCTACTACCTAAACCATGGAGATAGCTACGGAAACTTGACAAAACTACAAAAACTTGAACTTGCTAAACTGTCATTAGTAAAAGTTATGCCAAATTCTTCTTAATTCATTAAAAATAATGGAAATAATAATAATAAACCATGTAAACATGTATGCGGGAATTTGGTGCATTTATGAAGAAATATGGTTACAAATAATGACAATAGGTGAATGGAATGATGCGAAAATAGATGGTTTCATTAACAAAATCATGACAAACTGGAGGTCCAACACTCGCTAGAAGAAAACTTATAAACCCAATAAAGTGTACATGGGAAAGGTGAATTAAGATGCAAGTGCTAAAAACTATAATTGAAACAACTAGTAAGTATAATCTAAAAGAGAAAAAAAATTAAGACGTGCCTGAAACTCAAATTGCTTTTATGTTTTTAAAGCTAAATGGAAGTGCTCTAAAATATCCTACAAATAAATTAAAAGGATAAAATTATAAGCACTAGATAAAAGCAACCTAAAGGAGGAAAATTTTCAAAAAAACTCTTCCCAAGTGGAGTCACCTTTTATGTTATATAAAATAATACCAGTGAAGAGATTTTAATTCCTTAGTGAGGAGGTTAGGACCCCACTAATAGAGCAAGATAGTCTCTTAGAACTTACTTTATTGTTAACACTTTATAAATGATATGATGAGAAGGATCACGGGAGTACCTCGAAATTATGGTCTTTTCCGTTGTTTGATCCCCAATAAGTCAATTGTATGCTCAACACAAAACTCCTCCTAATACTTTCACACAATCAAACAAGAATATGGTTTTCTCACTTTTCGTTAGGAATCTCAAATGAAAAAAATATATTCGAAAGTAATAACCAAATAATTTTAGGTTTTCTAAATCCACTTCAATGCTATATTATAAATTCAAAATACATCAGTGAGGTGGGAAGGGGGGTGGAGAGTGTGTGTGGAGAAGAGAGTTCTATATATGATATTCAAGATGTTAAAAATATAAGCAATTATACTTCAATTCTATCATAGTATAGTTTTCATATGAGCTTGAGTTCCTCTAACCTTGGTCACTTTTCAAACTTGATTTAAAAAAAAATACATTAATCTTATAACCTTATAGCAATAAGGGAGCTAAGGAATGGCTCAACAAACCCTATAACATACTTAATCAAACTAGGAAAAAAAACATGGTTTATTTTCAACATTAGGAATGGGATCAAAACGTTTCTAATCAAGCATCTAAGCTAGCTTACAAAATTTTATTCCCAACATCTAAGATGGCAATATTCTACCACCATGAATCTTCGATTTATAAGATCATAAGTTGGTTCAAGTATTAGTTAGGGGTAGATCTGAGTAGTATAGGTGTGCAACCTCCACTTCTATTCAAAACCTATACTTTTGTAAATTACACACACACATGGAATTTTGAGGTTTCGTACATTTTTCTAACTTGAAACTAGTAAGAGATCATGGGTTGCTTAAAGGCAAGGTGTGATCACAAAGAAGGCCACTATAGATCATAGTTATGAAGTTTTCAAAATATTGATTTAGGAAATGATAATGGTTGATTTATGATCTAGAGATCAAGTATGACCATAATCATGTATAACAATTTTAGAATTCCTTTCCATATATATATATATATATATATATATATATATATATATTTCCTATTTTCTTTCTATGTGTGTGTGTGTGTTAGCCTGATGGACTATCTTGAGTGATTAAGTGCTTTGAGATTCATGCAAGAAGTCTCAAGATCAATACCCTAAGCTAGATGTCTTTGTTGCGTGCATCACTTGATGTCCCTACTCAATCAAGAATTGTGATCAACATTGATGAGTTTATATTGGGTACCATCCATAAAAATTGGACACATTCCTATGATTTTTTTTCTATGAGTTTCTCCTTGGAAAATAATATATATTGACATATTAAAAATGCTTCACATACTCTTATTCATTTTTTTTACTATTGTAATTTTTTTTTACTTATGTCATGGCTTCATTATATTACATTACACATCTCTCCCATACAATATTTTATAAATCACCTTTCAACATAATAGAATTATTCTTTATGTTTCTAAGAATTTACTATTATATATTTATAGGTCATTGTATTCACTAATCTAGTAGCCAGAACGACTAATACATCTAAATTTGTAACTTAGGTCTACATTTGTTGGATTTTTTTCTATACCCATTATACCCATTACATTACATTACACATCTCTCCCATAAAATATTTTAGAAAGCACCTTTCAACACAATAGAATTATTCTTTATGTTTTACTATTCTCTATCTACAGGTCATTATATTCACTAATCTAGTAGCTAGAATGTCTAATACATATGAATGTGTAACTTAGGTCTAGATTTATTGGATGTGTTTCTATACCCATTATATACTTTTATACACTAATTAATATTATAGGGAGAGGATTGGTTGTGATATTAACTATGGATTTTTGTGGAAGTTGGTTTTGTATTTAAAGTCTTAGTTTTTCATTGAAAGATAACAAGTGTATTTTATAGCCCAATATGAATAAGAGGTGTAACATCCATGCTTAGAATTAAAAATGGGACTTCATGAAATGAGTGACTTTCATGAGAAATGCATTGAATTGGGTTCGGAATATTGGTGGCAGAAATGGATAAATGAAACTCAAATTCATATTTTTAATATCCTCGTTAAGGTTGAGGTTGGGGTGGTGTCTATTGGGGGGAAGGAAATGAAGGATACCCCCAATGTTATTTGCAAATAATTGTGATTATCCATAACCCTAAAGCATATATGAATTACCATGGTTTAAATAACATAATCAATAAATCACATTCAAAGTAATGTTATTTATTTTGAATGGGCATCTTGAATGTTTCTTGAAAAGGGTAGCTAGCTTCCACAACAACGGTTAAGGATTTTGATAGTTTAGGAATCTAAGAGAGTAGGAAGGTGGGATATGACTTGTACTATAATGGAACCATTGTTGTGTCTAAATTATATTTGTTCAATGTTCTTGCAAGGAGAAATCTACAACCCATACATTATGCTTTCAAGCCTAGAAGAATTACAATTCCCAACAACTAATGATGAGACATGAAAATTATGTAATTCAAAGTATATTTTAGCTCAAACATATCTATAAGTAAAAGTATGTCCTTATGATAGATTGATATTGAGAGCCACTTGTGTATCTATAGTTTCCAAAAAAAAAGCTGAACTATCCTAGGGACCCCACAATGTAGAAAATATGCATCATTAAGCTTGGAAAACTTAGTAGGCATAACCTTTGAGGGTAAATCATAATAAACCCCCAACCATCAAAATAATATCAACTAGTAATAGGCCACATGATCCCATATCATGTCCAAGAAAACACTCCATTATATTTCCTCGTTATCTATATCGTGTCTTATTGATGATTTTGTTAAATGGATATCTGACATTATATTCCATGAATTCTTGTTTACATAAACTAATTCTAGCAATTATCATTGAAATAAAATCCAATTGTGCATAGAGAAAAATAAATATTTGTGCCTATATGCTAATATTCAACATATCCTATATTGGTAATTCATATTCCCTCCCCAAAAAAACATCTCTGATCTTTAAGTAATGTACCTACCCAAATTTTCTGTAATGTCCCTTTCCCTTGCTTCAAGAGTATGCTAGTTAACTTGTAAACAACGGTAAATATTCTCTATTTGCAACCCTTCCCCTTTCCATCATCAAAATAAAATTGGGAACCTTTTCCAAATTATTGAAATTTTTGGTTGATGAAATGGTTGTTTGTAATGCAGAATTGGATTCAAAACCCTTAACCCTAGGCGCACCATGCAACCAAATTGTGAAATGTTAACATCTAATATTTATGTTGTTATTATGGCTAATGTGTTGCCGTTGATGTCAAATGGGATGTTTGATTTTGATGTTGAATGTTGACTTGGATTTTATCATCATGTTTAAGAATAGAATTGTATGGATGTTTAAGGGTTGGATTGTATGGTTGTTTGATTGATTTTCCATTTTGTAGTACAAGCTTGATATAAAATGTAATATCAATAGGTTTACATGGAGGATTATTTGTTCATATTCATGTTTATTTGATGGTTAGCAGTCACAGTGCATGATTGAAGTGTCAAGTGCAGGATTAATGTTTGAGTGTAGGAAGTTGTAGAGGCTTGAATGAAAGGTGTTACAGAGACTCCAAAGGCATGTACACGAGTTGCAGGTCATGAAGAAGCATTCTTCCAAGTTTTAGACTGGGAAGAGAAGGATTTCGACTACATTAAGCTCCAACCACACAGAGGAAGGCTCATCAAGGAAACTGAAAGCTTCCACACACGAAAACTCATTCATAGGGCAACTGTAGCCGATAATTCTCTTCATCATCTGTGCGACCATGCCTGTAAGGTGGTAAAAAAAAAAAAAAAAAAAAACTAGGAGTGAAACTAGGGTTTTCACCCATGAAATTATGCGCATGGGATTGTATTAACATGATCCACTTTACCATCAATGATTACATTAATATTTTCTTGTGGTATTTAAAAAAAAAATGGTTTTTTCGTATGGTATTGAGAAGATCATGAGGCTATAAAAGATAATTGAATGGAAGTCATTTGTGTGCATTCGATGAGAAGTTCAGTAAATTTTTGTTGAATAGGAGCACATTATGGTGCATGGAGATGATCTAGAATTATGATATACTCTCTAATATGATTTATGAAGGTGCAATGGAGGGTGAATGGAGTAGATATCTATTGGAATAAATGAATGAGTTATTTTTCTAAATAATGCACATATGCCTATTAATATTTTGTTTAAATGTTCCATATTTATATTGACTGCATATTTCAACGTTAGGAAGAGATCAATGAGATTTTTTTGACAGTATGTTGGGCGCAACCCAACTTGGTTCATTTTTGGTAAAAAACTCCACATTTTGAGGAGCAGAGTGCATGGTACTGCGAAGTCAAATCTACCATGTGGAGTTTAAGGCTTTGGGGTGGGTTGAAGCCCCTCATTTTGTAACAGGTTTTGGGCTTTAGCTAGTTTTTTTTTCAGAGCCCATGATATATGGCCCATGGTTTTGGTAATGATGTAAAGATATATAAAGCGATGTAAAGCTTTAACGAAGTCATGATTGTGATAGCTGATGAGAGAAAGTCATTGTATTTTATGTATTTAGTTTGTCTTGGGCCTTAAGGGAAGGCTTTGCAACAGAGTGCCCAGAGACCTTGGAAGAGTCTGCAGCTTAGTGCGTAGACCACCTGCAGCTATGTGCGCAAGTCGAAGAAGTTGTATGCATTGAACAGATCCAGATTAATAAAGAAGAATAATTTTGGGGCATACTCTATGTTTATATGTGTTGTTGTTTTTATATTTATGCGAAGTAACAATAATGTTGTGATAGCACAATTTAACTTATGTTGTAATGTATTTATGTTTATCTGAATGTCGTGAAGTAATTGATTAAGCTATATCACGTAGTAGTTGTTTGTATCTTAGACGATTGGTTAAGTGTAGAAAAAGTGAAGTAAATCCACCTTGCGCAGTCCCTCAAGGCTATAGAAACCTGGTTCTGGAACCACCCATAGCCACCTCGGGTGAGACTATGATATTCTTGGAGTTCGTTGCCGAAAGATCTGGTGTTTGAGGGTTTTGTTGGTGTGAAGTCAAATCCAAACTTGGGTCAAGCCCAAACAAGCCAACAAATGGTTCCATTTCTAGGACCAGAATTTGTTTGAGGGACATGTGGATGTGGCATCCATCAAAGAAGGAAATACAAGTTTGGGTAGATCAAAAAAGAACAACAGTTTACATCTCAGGAGAACAAAAATCCAAAACTAATGACTGAATCTTGGTTGCAGAGGCATATTTTCACAGAACACCACAATATTTTCTTCACGTCGTTTTCTACTGAACTGCATGAGTGGTTGTCGATGTTGATTGAGAACACAACTTGTTTTAAAAATGATGCGCCTATTATGTGGAGCCCTGAATTGATACAACGACTCAAGGATACAAGTAATATCATATCAAGATTTATTGATTTTTGGATTGAAAATATTCTTGGAGGATTTAGCACTGAGTTCGCCATAGATACGTCTGTATCTTGCAATGAATATGAGAAAATATTTTTCAAGGGACCGCGAGGTAATTATCTAAATTATTTGAAGTTGTGGATTAAAATTATTTTATGTGAAAAGGGCGTACTATGAATGAAGTCATATTAATGTTTTGGCTTAATTCTAGCTTTGGATCTACGCGAAGTGGAAAGCGATACAGGGTATACTGTGAGAACTTTATTGAGACTAACTATATTCCCTTGTTGGGTGAATATGAGAGCGAAGAAGAAAGAAGTAACCCTGCAACCCCTAGAAGTGTGTTTCAACTAAGAGGTGGGAATAATCAAGGCACCTCTAGGATTCCCCATCCCACTACACCTCTTACCCCCCCATCCCCCTTCCCATAGTTCCCCTACACCCCCTCCAACTCCCCCTCCCCCTCCCCCTCAGAGAAACATGGACAATGATATCAAGCTACCTATATTTAGAGGAATCGGATCAGAGGATCCTGAGAAATTTTGGTTCGTAGCTGAGGCAATATGGAAAGCAAGACATATTACTAACAAATATTTAAAGTAGGCGCATATTGTTACAGTGCTGCAAAAAATTCCATTGACCTGGTACATAAAGTACTCCATGACTCATCAGACTGCTTCATTGGATGATACAAAGAAAGCATTGACTTCAGAATTTAAGAAGCCAAAATCGATGTCGCAATATATTACCTTACTAAAGTAGATCAAAAAAATGGAATGAATCTATTTGGGAGTTGGATCAAAGGTTAAAAATGTTAATGGGACAAGTGATCTTTAGCATTCCCGAAGAGCAGCATAAGGAATGGTTTATAGTTGAGTTGCTGCCACATATCAGGTGAAACTTGACGCAAAAAAAAATAGCAACCCAAGCCGAAGCTCTAGAAATTGCAATGAAGTTAGAAGCTTCGTCGGTGGGAGATAGTCATGCAGGAGTACAAAAAATTAAAACTCAGCTAGCACATCTGACCTTGGAACTAAAAGATATGAAGGAAGTTGAGGAAGTTATACCAAAAGTTAGAACAAAATTGTGGTGTATAAAGTGCAAAGTTGAAGTCCATTCTAATGAAAAATGGCCTCTGTTCAGAGATTACTTGGCTAGTGGAGCACTTAATCCATTAAATCCAGGATCAAGCATATGGTGTGAGATATACAGAACTGCAGGACAAAAGCAACTAGAACAGTGTTATTTATTGTAGAATTATGTGTAAACCCCTAGGCAGTTTTTTTGAAGCTTATGTAAGTCAGTGGGATATGATGAGAAGTATTTTCGAATTTATGACTTGATGATGGAACACACTGTTGATGATTATAGGATGCAAGCTGAACTTACAAATTTGGATGTTCAGTTTATTCTGGGACAAGTGAATGGTAGTAGACTAAAGGTAGATAGGGACAATCTTAGTGCCACATGTAGTTGAAATTTGGAATTGGACTATAAACCACTCTGCAGACAGGGACTTCTCCGAAGGAAGGTCACTGCGCCATCGTCAGGAGTATGGTGTAGTCTGAAAGAACCTCACCAAAGGAAAATTGTTGCATGATATTTAGGAGTATGTCAAAGTCCAAAAGAACCGTGATGAAAGAAGGATTACTACGACACAAGTGAAGGTCCATTGAAGTTTTCTAGAAATATGAATGTTGGAAGGAAAAATTTGTCGTTAAAAGGCATGGTAGAAATGCATTTATGAAGCACAGATGGTAAAATCTAATGCCACTTCTACATTAAATGAGAAATATCTAAGATAATCATGGGTTTAAAAATTCAAATTTTTGATAAAAGATTTGTCCCGCTCCACTTTTTACACTTTACGCTCTGGAGAATTCAAATTGTGCAGTTGCGATCAAGTAAGAACTGAGCATCTTTTTGTATGTATGAGAGGAGTTTTAAAGAGCTTGAAAGATAATTTGTAAATAAAGGGCTAGCAGGAATAATGGAAGCTACAACACCGAGTGTAATAGGCATGAGTTCGCCACATAAGAAAACCACCATAGAATCAGGACAAAAGAAAAAACAGGAAAGAGGCCAGTTGTAGCCTCTAGATTCAAAAAATCCCCACGGAAGAAAGTATCCAAGGAGCATTGAAAAAAGAAGCAATGAGACAATCAACTTGGACATAAGGGGAAGAAATCGATGGAGATCCATGAAAGTGAGGAAGAAACCGAGATAACAGAAATAGAGACAGAGGGCACAAAAATTCCCTCTGTGTTGGCACCATACTTGCCGCCAAGGAAACCAGGTGCTAAGCTAGTTAAGGATCCTGAAAATGTGAAGTTTGACACCTTCACACCATTGCTGCCAGATAGGGTCCCATTTGAAGGATAAGTGTTGGGGAAAATCCCACAGATGAAAATGGAAGATTGGGATTTCAACAACCACAACAAGTACCCATAATTTGTGCCAAGCTGGTACCTACAAAGCTTTTACTCTCTAGAGATTAAAGTGACTATATTGGAGCCACTATGGTGGAAAAAAGGATTGCACATATGGAGATTAATGAACATGCTTAATGTGCCCCATTTCGTTCGAATTAATCCGAACATGGCCTGTGTTGGGCAATTTCTGGCTTCAGTACATGAAAAATGCCTATGGCTGTGGATGAAGATTCTGATTAATGAGATTTTGATCAGAAGGATCACCAGGCTACCATACCAGTGAAAAGACCTCGCTAAATAATTTTTTGGAAAAATTTAAGATAAGGCAGTCACAGAAAACATGAAAAAGAAGTATGGGCTAATAAAGAAGTCAAGAGGATGTGAAATAAACTCTATCAGCAACTGAGGGGTGTGGTTCATTGCACACATTCTGGCATGAAATATTATGAGGAAATGTAGAGAAAATGAATTCCCCATGACCATGGTTTCTTTAGCCACGTAGTGCAACATTTGGGTCCAGTTCATCTGGGTCGGATACTTGTGTAAGGAGTTTTTGGAGGATTGTCGAGAAGTGAAGGAAGAGGGAAAAATGATTCATTATGTGTGGTTGATACTGATCATCGCGCTCCTAGCATGGAAGGAGTCAGAAGAGTCCTTATTCCCATCAGTTGAACCAGATGTGTGTGAGGCTTCTCAATATGCATCACTATGGCTCAGCAAGGAGCCATCACGCACCCAGGAAAATAAGTTATTTTTTGTATCAATGCAGATGGATCTACACATGATGGTGAACCAAGTCCCCAGATTGTCTCTAAGCCTATATGAGAAGTACCAAAACATTTTAGATTTCAAGGCTGATTTCCACATGATTTATGTGAAGGCACAGAAGGATTCGCCAGAGACATGGCATCCCTTGCCAAATTTGGGCAATGAGGAAGATCTCCTCGCCATTTCTCAGCATTGGTAGATAGAGTAGATGACTCCATCCATAGACGAAACTAAAGCATAAGGGCACAACACGCAACATGCAAGTCCAAGTGGGAAATATTCTGAAAGGGAAATCGAGAAAGAGACATAGAAAGACGCAGAAGAGACCGAATTAACAAAGCACAATTAGGGTGGCTAGGACCCTCCCAACGACATAGAATTAGAAGATTCACCATTCATCATCCCTAAGAGGGTATCTACAATGACTACAACAAGACCTAGGAAGAAGCAGAAAGTAAGAAAATCTAGGGGAGAAACACTACGTGTCCTCACTTAGGGGTACATTGATGAGATTGGGGATAAAGTGCAAGAAGTGACAGCGGAGTCATGGAACAGGATCAAGGATCGCTACAACACTCTCCTAAGTGGTGTCAAGGAGAGAATGGCATATTTGAAGGTAATTGTGTAGACATCTAGACAACCAGAGCCAACAACCAAACCACATGAACAAACGAGTCAACTAGCATAGCCAGAGCCCCAATTAGAGACGACATTTGGTTTGAGAATTTTTTAGGTACCAAGAGGAGCACTACAGTTATTCGTTGTAGAAGATAGAGAGCACACAAAAGGATGGGAAAATTTCAGCATGAAAATCATTGTGCTGCCCACACAAACATTGCATGAGTTCCATAAAGGCATCATAGAAGAGTTAAAAGGGCGAGAACAATGTACTTTACAGTCAAACATACAGGTGCAACAAGAAAGAACTGCAATAAATAAGGAGCTCGATCATATGATCAATGAACAAGAAGAGGCATGTTGTTACATGTCATTTTGTCACCATGACACTTCATAGTCAAAATGGATCTATCACCATCCATACTCATACTCCATTACAAGTCAAACGTTCATATTCCTGGAAAAAATCATGAATTTTGGGAAAAAGTGGCTCTTTACACTCTTAAAGATGAATTGCACACTTTTTACAGTCAATATATGCACATGCGTTGTTACTGCTAAGAATCCTTGCACAGTTCTGTGCTCTATTTTTCATTAAAAACTACACAGTTGACTCAAAATAAAGTAAAAATTAAAAGTAAGTTATAGAATCATAGTTGGGTGCATATTTCCCAACTAGAAGCCTCTGAGTCATATCGGTTCAATACAAATGCCTCAAAACATGGAGCTAATTCACTTGGATATTTGAACCCTAATCCCCTCATTTGTGGATCTCACCCATATTTGGTGGATTTGAAACCTCCTCAGTTTCTCCTATAAATTGAGCTAAGACTTCAGGGTCAGGTGAGCTCACTTATGGTAATCTTATGATGGTAATTTTGGATTCGAGAGTTTTTTAACCAAGGAGGGATATTGGAGGCATTTGGGAGGAATATATATGACATAAAGGCTTGGTTGTAAGATTTCTCTTTTATCCCTAAATAATACATTTGGATACTTTTTCTCATTGTATTATTTTCTTGGAATTGTGAATGGTTTATGCTCATTAGGTTAAGTATGGTTTTATATTATTATTGTGTTGTATATGCCTTCGATCCTTTGTATGTTTTTGTTTGCAAGTTTCTTCTAAGCATTTAGGAGCTTCATTAGGATAGAGTGCATGGTCTTCATCAGGTTTTTCGTTGAAAAGGTAAGAGCAACATCCTCTTCCTATAGTTTTAATAATGTTAACATTATTAGCTTAGAAAAGAGATATTCTCATGTCTGTGTGTTTCTAGTTCTCAATTAGGATTCTAGGGAGATCGCTCTTGTCTTAAAGAGGGATTTATCTGGGTAACAAATTGGCAACTCTACTGGGGAACATATTAGTTCTATAAGTTTTCTTTTGGTTTAGATTTCCCATTTTACTGGTTTGACTAAGTTTGGATGTTGTTGAATTTATGACCTTTTAGATCCTCTAGACGGATGCCTTGTTTTTATTTTTTCTAAAATTTATTGTCCCTGCGCATTTCTATTTTAGCAACATAGTCGTAGTATTGCGCAATTTGCATTATAACACAGTGCACAAGTGCATTTAATTACACTGGTTACCAGCACACCCCCTCAAAAAATTTTAAAAAATATATTTCATTCTTGTCAGAGTCTGATTTCTAATTTCTAAGTGGTCATTTTTACTTGTGTCAACCTTCATAACCTATTTGTGAGCTTGTTTTATTTTCCTTAGTGTCATTTTTTGAATTCATCCCTTTTACATTTCTTAGTAGGGTTTTCCCTGATTTGTTTGGGTGCTTCGTTGGAAAAGGTATATTGCCTCTCTAGATCATTATTTTTTTGTCTTTTTCCTCTAGATATACCAAATTTGTTGTTGATCTTGCTTGTTTGAGTGATTTGTTTTGCTCATTTGTGAAAGAAACCTTCTAAATTGGTGAAGT
The DNA here is from genome assembly GCA_034641835.2 of Pinus albicaulis. NCBI lineage: Eukaryota > Viridiplantae > Streptophyta > Pinopsida > Pinales > Pinaceae > Pinus > Pinus albicaulis. The sequence continues at coordinate 793,728,477 of CM076572.1, read as the reverse complement.
AGGGTTTTTCTCACAAAAGTAGTGTTTTGTGAAAATGCTTCTATTTGCTTAAAGGGATATTTCTTTATTTTGTTGAGTCAGTTTGAAATAATCATGAAAATGAAATTGTAGGCATCATTAATTAAATCTTTCATTAAGATTTTTTTTTCATAAATTTTAGAGTTTTTGTCTTTTTTCATCAATTTTGAGGAATTGGAAACAATTGTTTGCAAAAAGAATCGTATGTTTTGGATTAAAGCGAACTAATTTTTTCATTAAAGTTTTTTCAATTGAACAAACTTCAAAGTGAATTGGTTTCTTTATGAAAAATATGTTTTTGGGATTTTTAGAAGTTTTGCACTTTCAAGTTCAAAGAACCTCTTACTTTCCCTTAACTAATATTTCATCAAATGAAAATATTTCATATTCGTTTCTTAATGCATTAGGGTATTTTGAGTCAGTCGCAACATCATCAAGTTTCACTTTCATATCCCTCTGAGTAAGAAAAAAACAAAATAACACAAAGCTAATTAAAATTAATGTAGAATTTTTTGTATTTTCTAGGGCTCATTTCACCAATTTCGATAAGGTTAGTGCTTTGGAATATGGAAGTGAGTTAACTTTCCAAAGAAAATAAACAAACAATAGTATCTTGCGGTTGGGATAAAATCCAGTTGTTGTAATTTTACTCTAGGAAGTTCTTCTTGTACAAGAGTTAAGCACGAGGTCATATTGGACCCAATGGAGTAATCATACCTACTTCATTGGTAAAGATAGAATATTTTCACGAATTAAAAACATTTAGCCTCATATTTACGATGTCAAGGAGCTTGGGGTCACTTGTTAAGTAAAACTATGATTTATCATGTCAAGGAGATTTCAAGGGGGTTGAGCTTAGTTACTCTACCCTCGCGTGTATGTCGGGTCATGGACTGTTGTCCTAGGTTTGATTGTATCAATTGGTAACCTTAGTGCCTATAATCTTAGGATTTTTCCCAAGGTGATGGTGGAGGGAAGGTCCCACTGTACCTCGAACAAACGTTGACTAGAATCACTTGGATTTTTGGAGGGTAATCTTCACTCGAGATGGCATAGTGGAGTTACTTACATCAGACTGTTTCATTAATCAGGTTGTCAGAGTAATTGGTTCCATCAACTAGTTTTTCACATTGATTTCTACGACGTTGGATGTCATCACAAACTAGTGATTTTGTTCTGAAAATAAATTGTTTGTGTGTGGTTTGACTCCTATATTTGATAGCTTTTGTTTATTTGTTTATTTTTATTTTTTAGAGACCTTAAGTGTGGATCGTGAATTTGGATTTTTAATATTTTTAAGTTATTAATAAAATTCACTGAAGTTGAAACTAATGGCAACAGTTCTAGAATTTACCAACCAAGGAACCCCTCTTAAAAAGAATCCTAGTCCTTTTTCCTTGCTTTGGAAATGTTGGCCCTCCTTATATGGTTACATTGTCATTACCTGGATTTACCATAAGTTTACCAATATGGTTGTTTTCAACTTCGATGGCCTCAAATACTCTAATTGTTCCACCTCAATAGAGTTCACCATATCAACATCACCAATCTCATGTTGGCCCTTTACCTTCTTCACACAACATGTATTCCTCCCTTCCTTCTTCTCCTCTTGGTAAAAGCCTTGATGCTAGTAACCAGGTGGCTAAGAACAAGAAGTAACGAGAGAATAAGAAGAAGCAAGATAAGAAATAATTCAACCAACCAACCACAGATGTAAGTATTGGTAATGTTGAGGAAACCTCCAACATGCATCGTAAGCCCGAATACCCTTGTAATTTTTTTAAGGGTGACCACTTCCTTATCTATTGTCATGGTATTCCTAAGGTCTTGGAAGTATGGTCTGAAAAATCCTATCAACTTATTGTTGATCCATCAACCAATGATTTTCAGGTTCCAGGGAAAAAGGGTAAAGTTAGGTTTCCTTATATGTTATGCAAAGGGAGTCATCATAGTCACCTTTGCCCTCACATGGATGTAGCCTCAAATTTTTTGGAAAACCTTACTGTTCCATAGCAAAAGCTTCTACTTGGTTGCCGTAAACTTTCTCCAAACCTACCTTTAGTTGAAAAAGTGATTGATGTCATTCCAAGTACAGTCAATCCCACTCTTCCATTGGAGAGTGTAACACATATCACTCTGGTTGATGAACCATTAGTTGATCAAGTGGTAGACTTGAATTCACATTCGATCAATCCCACTCTCCCTGTAGAGAGTAAAATTCACACTGCTCAGGTTCTTCTTGTTGCTTCAGATTATTCTACATAGGGGGGCATTTTACATGTTCCCACATGATCCCCTCCAAGTACTGAGGTATTTTCCTTTGATTGGAGTAGACTGATATAACCTCATATTCCTTCTTCCATCCCTTTAAAAATCATTGTGAAGGATTTTGGTAAGAATGTGCATTGAAAAAAGAAGTTTATATGGAATAATGCTCCTCCTTAGAGCAATGGCCTGCATATACATGGTAAAGGAATGCAAATAATCATCAAATGAAACATCATGTACATAATCATGTTCCTTACCAAAATTTATGCTCATACAAATGGAGTGGTCCATAGATAGATCCCGTCTCGTTCCAAAAGAGGAAAGAGGAAGCTGTGATAACTCCTTCATTTATTTATGTATCTCTCCCATCTCCACATGGTCCATGCATCTTTGCAAATGCTGATATATCTCCTCTTCAAATCTTTCCCAAGTGTAGCTCTCCATGATAGTGTTGTAGGCTCTCATGGAATAAGTATGGCTGAAGAGAAAATCTTCATGTGATCTTTGTAGCAACTTCTCCTTGAGCTTGGAAGCTCTAGATAAGAAGATCCTACCATGATAATAAATGACCTCATCTTGTACTGAATAGCCCTCTTCATGTAGATGGTCATCAAGTATCATGCATGTAAAAATATTCTTGGAATAATCCACCAACAGTTTGGATTTCCAATATGGATCTATCCTCCATAGTGACAACATTGATGATCTATCATAAATAACATATGTCATATGGCTGCCCTTATTTTTGACATCTCCCATGCCAAATGTATATGTTGGAAGGGTGTTATCCTTCCCATGCTTCTCCTCCCATAATGCAGAATCTGAAATGAGAGTGGGTATTGATGATGTTGGGAGAATGTCTCCCTCCTCCTTGAGTCTACCCAAGACTCTCAACACTGTATCATGGCTTTCTAATGCTCCCATTCCTCCTAGATCTATGAATGGTGCATCATAATATGAGATATGTCTCACCAAATCTTGATCAGGTGGCCTCCCAGGTGGTTTGCCACAATGCAATGATGTCTCATGGGCCAATCTCATATGCATAATAGATGGTACTATCATGTCCCTGCTTCCATTGCACAAATCCAACTTTGTTTCTTGTGTGTAAGTTTCATGATATTTGGGTACCACTCTTAATGATGAAAGATTCCCTCTAACTAGAGAAATTTCTCCATCCTCACCTCCTGGTGGTGGTGGATCATCTCCTACTACTCCAGCACTGTGATCCCTTTTTGTTTCTTCTTCTTCCTCCTCCTCATCATATGAGAAGACCTCTATGTAGTGTGCCTTTCCTACTGCACATTTATGTCTGGGTGCCCATGATTCTTGGCATGTGAAGCAAAGCTTCCTTCTCCTCAGATCTCTACGAACATCATCATCAATAGTTTTTTTTATTTTGGCTCTCCTTTGAAAGAGGAGCCTTCTCACCTTTTCCCTTTGAAGGAAAAGAGGGCTTTTGTTGAAATGTTTCCTTTGCTTTTGGCAAAGCATCTTGTAGATATTTATCCCTTTCAATGGCATATTGAAGGGTAATGGGCTTGGTAGACTTAACCAACCCATGAAGAGGTTCTTTTAACCCATCAATGAACATATAGACCCTTCTTGCTATAGATAAATCAGGAACCATAACAAAAAGTTTTAAAAACTCAGAAATATAAGTTTTTGGATTACCTGATTGTTTGAGCTTTGCAAGCCCCATGAATGGTGCCTCAGGATCTCTTCTATCAAACATCTCCACCAACCTCCTTGTGAAATCTGAATATGCAGTCACATTGGCATGACCCAATGTATACAATCCATGGAACCACCAATCATGCGCTTCAGCCTCAAGGTGTAGCGCTGCTATCTTAATGGCCTCCATCTCCAGTGCTTTGTTCAACTGGAAGTAGATGTCAAGATTCTCTACCCACGATTTGGCAGTGCATTTAGATGACCCATCAAATTTCGGTAAGAAAAATCTGCCCATAGTGTGGTGTAGATCATGATTCAGAATGAATCCACCATCTCTATTGTGATGCATGGGTCTTCTATTGTCCTTTATTTGAAAAAATTATTCAAAACTCAAGTGGTCCTTGAATATATGATATTGAGACTCATACTCCATGAAATAGTCTTCAAGAGTTTCTTGTTCTTGATACCCTTCATTTCCCACTTCTAAGAATGTAGGAATTGTAGAGCATTGGGAAACTTTTTGTTGCTGCACTGGTTGATCACTCTAGTGATGAGAAATGTTGGAGCCTTCACCATGTTGATATCCTTTAGGGGATTCCTTGTATCTATCCATCCTCATCTCCTTTATTTCTCTAGCAATGTCTTGCATAGATTTGAGAATAATCTTAGGAAACTCCTTCTCTTCATCTTCTTTTCCTGATAAAGGGATTTTACCCTTCTCTTCTTTATCATTTATATAATCAAAATTGTAGTGTCTTATTCTTTAATACCTCTTCTCTCTATTATTAAGAGGATATCCTTCTTCTTATGACATATTGGCTTTTCAGGATGCACAAGCTGTGCCAAGATTATGCTCTGATACCACTGTAATATTCCCAAATGGGAAAAGCAGAAATATAGTGAAAAATGCTGGAATAGAAGTGTTAAACATCATATAAAATAAAGAGGACAATATGGAGACCTTCTAATAATTATAATAGTAGCAAAATATGCATAATAAATGGGCCATAAAATGTACAACAAGATAGAACAAGCCTCCAATGGACAAAACCCTCAAAAAGAGATGTTGCTACTATATATCAAAGAGTTGGAAGACTACTACATCGTTTTTTAAAAGGCACTGCTACAGTAAATGAATATAAAAAATAGCATGGGCTGATATATGCCACAAAGATACACTAGATTCAGATCTAGGCACTATACAACCTCCAATGAAGAACCCCACAAGGGTTTCCATCTATACACCAATGTACAAGATGGGAATCAAATCCCTAGGGCTGAAGATTCACTGCAATAATGGATATGGAAAGTTGTGGTTGATCTGATATGAGAAATAATGTAGCCTCTAGTTGAAAGGTTGATCCCTTCACTAGAAATCCTCCTCCCCAAATGGTGTACTAAAACCACCCTACAACTCCTCCCTCAAAATAACGTAGTCCAAGACTGAAACTGCAATGTAGGGGAAAATAAATCAATGGCCTGATGCCAAGATATGAAAATATGCTCAAGGGCCTTCCTTACTTTCCTCCCAATGGAAAGGAACCCTTCTCCACTGAAAATAAGTACTGAAGTGACCAAAATGTGGTATCCACTGCTGCAGCCTCCAAAACAACTCAACCCTCAATAGGATCTACGCTGTAAATGTAAGATGAAGCTTGGCCTTAAGCCTGAAAGTGGAAATGAAGTACAATACTCTTTCAAGAGCTTCTCAATGAAAGAGGTGGGATTCCCGATCAGGAACACCGAGTGCTAAACATCACTTGCAATATTTGCTAAACAACCAAAGAAAGCTATATGTCTAAACAGACCATATATTTAGAAATATAAAACCCATACATAATGAATATGGCTACCATCCTCTTCCTTTTAAAATAAATGAGCTTCCAAACCCTAAGCCCCATTCATTAATGAAACTACTTCCATGAAAAGTGTCTCCATCTAAAACTGCGATGTCCCTCATTGAATGCCACTCCTCGATGACAACGTTGTTGATTTGGTCAAAGTTGACCCAGTCAAGATGTTCTAGCCCCTTTTTACACCTAAGGGTGCTCAATTAAGTTGCCAATATGTCTTCTTTTCACATTGGAATTGATTTATTCATTATTAAAGAAACTTATGGACCCCCATTGTCCTTTTATTCATAAAACAAGACAGCAAAACAAAATTTAATATTCCAACTAGCTCATGGCTAATTTGGAATATTACACACATCTAGAAGAAAGAGGGAAACATAGTACAGATGAGAAAGTGATAGTTTCCTTGAGTACGAAGGTAAAGGAAAGGGCAAGTTTAATGTAAAAGGAAAGAAAAATGGTTCTATTAAAATAGAGAAAGAGAAACTCACATATAAACATTGTTCGAAAAATGGCCATGACGAAGACCATTTTTGGAAACTCCATCCAAAGTTTAAGCCAAACAAACTTAAAACCAAAGAGAAGAAGAAAACAGATGCAATCATTGAACATGACTTAGGTTCATAGTCAAGAGATGAAACCAAGAATACAACAATGGGTTTGAAAGGTAAGAACATATCAAGCACCATTTCTTCAATTTGTGCTAATGTAACTCAATATGATGATACAAGAATTGAACTCTTTCATATTAGAGTTGTTTCAAAACATACCAAAATAGACACACTATTTGATAGTGGTTCTCAAGCCAATTTGATTTTTGAAGACTTAGTTAAGAGGTTAAATCTAGAAACAGTTACACATCAAAGACCTTATCCTTTAGGTTGGATATGCAAGAATGAAAACTTGCAGGTAAAAAGGAAGTGCATCCTAAGGTTTGCAATCAATTCAAACTTTCTTGATGTAGTTCCGCTTGAGATTTCAGGTATTGTTTTGGGAAGTCCTTATATTTATGATAGGAGGGTGGTATTTCATCACCATCAGAATAAGTACCACTTGTTCAAGAATGGAATTGAGTACATATTTAGAGCACATAATAAGAAGGGGAGTTTGTCTCTTATACATGCAGGAGAAATGAAGAGAATAGTGAATGCAAGTCAAAATTTGGCTTTGTTAATGTTCAAGCATAGTGATGTTTTGAATGATACCTTTCAAAAAGATGCATAAAATGAAAAAGAAAATTTCATTCAAGTTTTTAATGTTTGTAATAATATGTTTCAAGGCTCTAACATGTTTCCTTCGAAAAGAGGTAACCAAGATGTGAAAGATTTGCAGCAGTCCACATCAGTGTTGAACAGTGATGGAAACAAGATGCTAGTGCTGAATAGTGCAAAAATAAAAGAACAAGCACCAAATAAATGTGACAAAGAAGGCATAGGTTCCACAAGTAATTATTTTTGGTTTCAAAATGGTACATGTTAATGGAAAGAACACTTGGTCAAAAATCAACACAGGTACAAGGAAATACAAACTAAAAATCGCCATGTAGACAGTGTTCAAGGTGAGAAAGTTTTCGAGTTTCCTTTGATTGATGACCAAGGTGGGAAAAATTTTGTTTCTTCAAGGAAAACTTGTTGTTCTAAAAATTCTAGGAAACTACATCATGATGGTGTCTAGAACAACAAGACATGGTCTCTGGAATTAAGGAAAAATATTAGTTTTCATGAAAAGATCAAATTATTGAATTTAGAAAAATTCCATTGGATTGAGACTGGAAGGGTGCGGGAATTGTACCCTCATCCACAAGTTCAATAATGAAATATATTTTTGGGTCCAAAAGCTTCTAGTGGGGAGGAATGATCAGGTGCTCAGAATTATGCTCAAAAATCAAATTTCTCAGAATGACACGAAACCTAAATGACTGCGTAGTGTTCGTCATTCTGCATCCGGCGCAACTCAGTTCATGCTAAATGGAATTTTTATCGCTTCAGAAATGATTTATGTCTATTTTACTATACATGCAAAATTTGTAAAAAAAAAAAAATTGCAGGAAAACCTAGTCAACAGTCTATACTCTTGATTCGGCATGCCTATATGGTAGGGTGATAGGGTAGGTTGACCAGTCAACTATTTCATCCAGCGAATGGGTGACTACCAAGTGGCAGGTGTTGGTTGGCGTATTTTTAGAGTGGTGGGAATTTTTCATTGGTTTTTTTTGGGCTAATGAGGAGGAGGCGCGTGGCTCAGCTTGGGGCCACCACATGTCCTCCTCATGACTGTGTAAAAGTTGTTATGGACCGAAAGGACCAAGCAGGGGTCGAACATGAGACCTTCACCCAGCTAACAAGTCATGCCACCAGTTTGCCTACATCGTTAGTCTTAATCTATTACTTCTCCGCATATATTTGAACTTTAATGGACGCGCCTATTAGCGTTCTGTAATTTGCTAGAGATTGTGAGAACTAATCACATTGGCCAACATCAAACCAAATTTGGAATCTAGGACCTAGCCTTCCTAGATTCATAGAGGGCTCTCTCAATAATATATAGCTTTGTTTGAATAATTTTTAGGCTAGTTATGATAGTACTTGGGTTGTGGGTTTGCTTTGGATTTTGGAAGATTGATTGTATTCAATTTATTAATACCTATTGGGAAATGGAGTCAAAATATAACTGGATAGTTGCATCAACTTTTCACAGAGTAAACACAGGGCAAGGTAGGAATATTTACTGGATCTATTGGATTTATAAATGGATTTATGGTAGAAATATGAACAGATTCAGCAAAACTAAAGAGCAATTAAGAATTATTTAGCTTGGATTTCAGTGGAAAACACAATGATTGTAAAGGCGGCCAGAATAAGGTACTCAAAATTAAATCCTATTCATCATGATTTCTGCTTTACAATTATAATTTAGATGTTTAAAATGAAAGAGGACAATGAAACAATACTAACCGAAGAAAAACATCACCAGTATTTAAGCCATAAGAATCCTGTGAATGATCGGATTAATATTGATGCTCCAGTTCTTTGGAAAAGCTTACAGTACTCCAAAAGACAATAATGATTCTGATCTCAATCAATCGACCCCTTAATACTTCCAAAACTGGAGTATTTATACAAAAATTACAACAATACACTCTCTAACAGACTGGTATTTTTAGAATTAAACTTGAAACTAAAAAATCTAACTTATTACAAAATTATAGCTCAGTGGAATGCGCTGTGCAACTATAGGTGCTAGTGTAGTGGGACAGTTAGGACGCGGACCAAAATTTACTGATGTGATGGCAGTTTGAACTGAGTTCTGTGTTGGCATATCTGCTGTATTAATGCTCTATGCTCTTGAAGTTACAACATAATATTCTTTGCCACAAAACCTTTGCTCGTCTTGACTTGTACCATTTATTTTCTACCCGAGTCATTTCTACTATATTTTAACTCTTTTTCTAACAAAACAATGCAAAAACACATTTACTTGGACTTTAAATCTTATAGACTTTACTTCTGAAGTCGCATTGCATCCACGCATTTCTCAATATTTAGAGTTTAAGTTTATGAAATGTTATTGGCGATGCAATGTGAAGTGGGAGGTGACGTGGAGGGAATGTGGGAGCGGACCGCATCGCAAATCACAGATTTTAAATTTTAGCTATAAGCAATGGAGGTAAACTCTAAATATTGCAAAGTGCGATGTGCGGGGAGGGCAGAGTGATGTGGCGGGTAAGGTGGGACTGGATTGCATCGCAAATCGCAAAATTTAGGTTTTAGTTATAGCCAGCGGGGGTTTAAATATAGAACTTGTGAAGTGCAGGGAGAGGGACCCACCCGCATCACTCATCGCAGAATTTATCATTTGGGAAATAAGGTAAAAACTTAAAACCATGAAGTGCGTTTTGAGCTGATTGGAGGATGATGTGTCAGGGAGAAATGGAGCCCACTGCAATCGATGGGGTTTATAAATCGGTAAATGTTTAATGCGGTAAGGCAATATTTTTATGATGTTGCATATGATATGTGATATGTATTGGAAACGACTGTAAAGTGGGGGGCGAAGCTGTTATGGTGGGCCAACCACCACATCGCAAGTTAAAACAGATAGATTGCGAGCATTTCAAAGGTAATTTAAAACAAATGCGATGCGATATATCACAAGTCGGCGATCACAGTTTTTAAGTTTTAGTTGTGATGTGAAAGGTTTATAATATGAAATATGCGATGGAGGGTGGGGAAGAAAGGGTGACGTGGAGGGATGGACCCACTTAATTGCAAATGGGGAATAAGGAAGCAGAGGTAAGTGAAAAGCGATGAAAAGGTAAAGATAGAAGGGTAAAGTAGAAACGTGGAAAAAAGGGTAAGTTTAATGATTTTCAATGGAAAATGAAATGAAGAAGGAAGCGGCGGTTGAATGGGTCTCGCTCCATCGTATATTTCATTTCTGAAAGGTTTGTAGGAGACAGCAATGTAAAGGATTTTTGGATTTGGGCGATGCAAAAAGGTAAGGTGGGTCCTCGCCAATGTAACATGCTAATGCGGTTCAGTGGGGTTTTTTAACATGAGTTCCAAAGGTTTTTAAAGAAATTCCTTTGAACACTTTTAACTTATAATGGGCCTCTAAAACCTTGGATAGACCATTATTCACTAGTTTTATCCTTTTTTGAAAAAATTAAAACCTGTAGTGCCCAGCCTTATTACAAATTATTTAATCACATTTAAATGATGTGATTAATTCAATATAAACATACTTAATTACCTCTTAATGTTGCATTTGGACGTGCAAGCATATTTTTCCTAAGTTTTTAACCTTATTTGGAAATAATTTACAATCATGGAATATTATTTACAATAGCTAAGATCTAAGATGAAATAATCAATCACCTTGAGATCCTATAAATTATAGGACCTAACAGTGGTTTCATTTAGGGATGGCACTTTCTCTGTAAAGTGCCAAGAACACCATAGACTAGTAGCCTGATTGATTTAGATTTATGTAGGAACACAAAAAAATACACATATAACCATAAACAAAAATATGCAGTGGAAAGAATACTGTATTTCATTAATATCAAAGAATTGAAATTTTCTTACAGAAAGAATGGAAATAAACTAGCTAGGGCATTGGTAGCTTATCTCTGAGAAGAGATGTGGTGGCTACAAGCCTTTGAACTGTGTTACAATGAGCTCGAGGGCCTATTTATTATTTATAAACAATGGAAAACCCTAAACATCCAAAACCCTAACCCTAGGAGATGAAGCGCCAAAACTATGGGCCCCATTTGGGTAAATTGGTGTTTCAACTTCTCAGGGACGTAACTTTGGCATACGATCTCTGTTTGACGCGCACCATACCTTGTTAGAAATATCTATCTAAGGATTACAACTTTTAGTGTGAGAAACATCATTCCAACATTGGTCCATGGACCGATGTTACTCTCAGTTTTCCCAAAAACGTCGTTTAGGGCCTCAAAACGGCTCCGGAAGTTCAAGACCCGAAAAACTGCTAAAAATAGTAAGTCGTGCCGAAACTGAAAAACTAAAAGAGACAATGGTGGGGCCCCAAGTGGAATAGGTGGGTGGCCACTAATATCCACCTAGATCATTCCTCCCCCCTTAGGAAGCAATGGTACCCATTGCGTTGAGTTCCTCCATGAGATGGGGGAACTTCTGTTGAACTTGGTCCCTAGTGAACCACTTGCCTTGGTGCAGGAGTTGCCTAACTTTGACAACCCGATGTCGTTGGATCTTCTGTTGGCGAGTGTTCTTGATTTTCATGTCCACGATACAATATATGGTGGCCTATTCCATTCACTCTGGGTTTAACTCTATTGGTGTGAGTTGTTTTACAATGTCAGAGGTGTCCAATAGAGGTGGGAAGTAGGGATGAAGGCAATCCACATTGAATAATGGGTGCAGACCAAGGAGTGGTGGAATACTGATCTTGAAGTCATTGTTCTCTACAGCCTTTTTGATGGTTTATGGCCCATATCAGAGCGGGTGAAGCTTGCGGTGGGGTCCAGTGAGGTGCTCCTTCTGCAAATGTAGTTACAGTTTGTCACCCACTTGGAAGTTGTGTGGCACCCGATGTTGATCATGTTGTTGCTTGTACTTAGCATTGGCTTTGTCCAATATGTCATGAACCTGTTGGTGGATGTGTTGAATGCACTCGATGAATTTGTTCGCTTTGTCAGCTTCAGAATGGACATGAGCTGAATCAGCCTGAGTAGCCACAAATGGCATGGCTACGTCAATGGGACATAGTGGCTAGAATCCCAAGCCCACCTGAAAGGGGTTGTGGCTAGTTGACCTGTGGAGATCCTGGTTATAACTATGTTGTACATATGGGAGGCTCTCATCCCATGTGGGTGGATTCTTTGAATTGTACATGCGCAGAATCTGTACAATCATCTTGTTGACGACCTCTGTCTGGCCATCAATTTGGGGATGGAAAGTTGTGGACTTGGTGAGCTTGGTGTCCAACATTGACCAGAGGCTGGCCCAAAATGTGCTGAGTAACCTGTTGTCCTGATCTGATATGATAGATTTTAGGATCCAAAAGTGCACCCACACTCGTTCAAAGAAGAGTTTAGCAATGGCTTCTACTGTGATATTCTTCTTGCAGGCTTCCATAATTGCCATCTTCGAGAATCTATCGACGACCACGAAAACACAGTTGTTTCCATGCTTAGTAGAAGGAAGGCCTGACATGTAATCCATGGAGATGGATTACCAAGGTCGAGTAGGGGTAGGTAGCGGAGTATAGAGGCCTTGCTTCTTGATGGTCGATTTGGCAATGGCACAAGCAGTGTAGGATCTGATGTACTTCCCGACATCCTGTCGAAGATTCGACCAATAGAAATACTTATGCAGTACTGCCATTGTTTTCTCTACCCCAAAATGCCCAACGACTCGACTGTAGTGTGCTTCCCATATCATCTTGGCATGCTAAAATGAAGGAACACAAAGGTGTCTCAGGTGAAATAACAATGCATCTTAGAGGTGAAAATTTGGAACTTTCATACCCCCCAAGAGTGCCTTGTATGTGTGGTCGAATTCTGGATCGCTCTCGTAGAGAAGTGACCAATCAGAAGTCTCATGCCCACAAGAGTTGAGAATGGTGGTCAGCGTCATAATCGGTGGTCGGTTGAGGTAGTCTGCAAAATTATTGGTGCTACACTTCTTGTACTTGATGTTCAAATGAAACTGTTGCAGATATGTGGACAACTTCTGATGGCGATCGTTCTGCAACTTCCCTTATGTCTGTATGAGCTACAGGAGCCGGTGGTCTGTGTGGATGATTATTTCCTTCCCCAAAATGTAATTCTTCCATTGTCGACAAGCCTACACAATGGAATACATTTCTTTGTCATAAGTGGGATACTTGCAAACTATGTCGGATAATGTCTCACTGTGATATGCCATTGGATGCCCCTGTTGAGTAAGAATTTTCCCAATAGCATAGTCAAAGGCATCTGTCTCGATCTCAAATGGTTGTTGCAAGTCTGGTAATGTGAGCACTGGGGAAGAAAAGAGGTGATGTTTCAATTCTATGAATGCCTTCTATTGAGATTCCAACCAAAAGAAATTTTCTTTCGCTCCTCCCTTGGTGACTTGACTCAAGGGCCAAGTGATGTGAGAGAATCCCAACATGAACCTGCGGTAGAAATTAGCAAGACCCAGAAAACTGCAAAGCTCAGTTAGAGTGGTTGGGGCTGGCAAATCCTGAATGACTTGGATCTTGGTGGGATCCACATGCACCCCCCTTTCATCAATAATGTGTCCCAGATATTGAACCTGGGTCATGCAAAAAGTGCACTTCTCCAAATTGGCACACAACTTGTGTTGCTACAGTGTTTGGAGGACTTTTCAAATGTGGTGGAGGTGCTCTTCCCAAGTCTAGCTAAAGATCAGAATGTCATCCAAGTACACTACTAAAAATGAGTTGGTGAATGGCCGCAATATGTCTTCCATCAACCTCATGAAGGTTGCGAGAGCATTCGTCAAACCGAAAGGCATGACCAACCATTCAAAAAGGCCCTCATTGGCTTTGAAGGTAGTCTTCCACACATTGGAGGGTTCGATTGGTACCTGGTGATACCCAGACTTCAAGTCAATCTTGCTGAAATATTTCACCCCTTTGAGTTGGTCCAGAAGGTCATCAATCCATGGGATCGAGTACCTATTCCGGACAGTGATCTTTTTTAGCACCCAATAGTCAATACAGAGTCTCCAAGTCCCATCCTTCTTATGTACCAACATGATCAGGCTCCCACTCGGAGATGAACTTGGATGGATGTGACCTTTATATAGCAGCTCCTGAATCTGCCTCTTGATTTCATCGTTCTCCAAAACAAAACGCAGATATATCGGTCCATTGGGTAGCAGTGCACCTGGGGTCATATCAATGGGGTGCTTGACCTGACAGTGTAGAGGAACCCCTGTTGGTGAGGTGAAGATGTCCCCGTACTCCTACACAACCTTGTCCATTTGTTGTTGTCATGTAGAGGAGCCCTGTTTGTAGGTTTCGGCCATAGTCTTCTTCTTTCCCTGGGGGCAGATCATCAGGAAAAAAAATTTCCTGGTTTGGGAAATGATCTTACTACATTGTTTTGTAGTAACCAAAGAGATAGTGGCAAGCGGTGGTACCTCTGGTATCTTGTACAACTTATTTCCCAAAATAACAATAACAGCACGAGGTTGGGACTCATACACAACATGTCCCTTCCACAAGTATGGTTGGCCTAATAATACATCAGAAAAATCAAGAGGATCAATGTCACATAATACCTCATCCGTGAAGGGCTTGATGCTATAGGGAAGGCGACACTACTAGCTGACGCAGAGATCTCGTCCTTGGTGAAGCCACTCGATGGTGTATGGTTGTGGGTGTGTTGTGGTCGGCAAGCCCAACCACTTCATGGCGTCTTTTGAAATGAGGTTCTTTTGGATCCCATTGTAGACAATGAACTATAGTGGGGAACCCTTTACCCACATCTAGGAGTGGAAGAGACGCTCCTCCTCCTTTGGATCTTCGCAGTGGCAACAGTGGCATTAGGCTCCGCATCAATAATCTATTTTCCTTTGTCATTCCCCTTGTTAGGTTCTGATTCAGATTCGGAGCATGAATCTAACTCAGAAGCCCTCTTCTTGGCCACCAACGACTACTTGGCCCGACACTCACTTGTGTTGTGAGTGGAGCTATTATGGAACTCACGACACTTTCTCGTGTCCTTATTTGGCATCGTGGTGTTGTTCTTTGTGTGTGGCTTTGACAGGTTGTCTTGGGAGGCCATGCCTTGGCTTTATCCTTTGTTCTGCGATCTGGGGGCACCTTTACCTTGCTTTTGATTCGCAGATCCAAAGTCTCGCTTCTTCTATTTGAATTTCAGCTCAATCTTGGCAGCATACCAGTATGCCTTACCAAGCGAGGAGATGTCGAGGAACTCCATTTCCTCCTGAATTTATCTATGTAGACAACTGCGACTTTAGAACCAAATATTTCTTTTAATATTTGATACCTAACTTTGTGCATATGGTATGGAACAGATTCGTCAGCTCATGCACATCTTGATCCCTTTGTTTCCGCAGCATGGTCCATTGTATGTACTTTTCCTCATAGCTCTCCATGGGATAGTATTTCTCCTTGATGGCATCTCAAAAATAATTCCAAGTGGGTATGGCTAAGAACAGAGAGGATTTTGTCTCGTATTTTTTCTCACAGTAGGTTTCCCACCAGTCCTTGACATGGGGGATAGCTTTGAGGAGTGAAAAAATAATCTTCTCCTGTACGGAAAATTCATGAACTGAGAAATATCCTTCTAATATATTCAACCATCTATCTATGGCATCTGCATCTATTTGACCCTCAAATATGGGAATATCAAATTTTACTTGTACCTTAAATGGAGTTGCGCCTCCAGAGTGGCTACTGGATGCAGATGCGCCGTCGGTGGGCAGTCGTTGAAGGATCTCAGAAAATTTATCCATCATTGCGTTCCTTTTTTTTCGAGGGCCTCCTTGAGAAATATTTTGATAGGATCTCCTACTCCCTCATCTTTCTTTTTGTCCCCCATGGGCAGTCATCGGGGTTCACGAGGCTGATCTTGCAAAGGTTCCACTAGATCGAGCCCTAACTCCTTATACCCCGACCTCGATGGGGACATGAAAAGAAGGATCGTGAAAAAGCAGACCGCTCTGATACCACTGATCTAGATTTATGCATTAACGCAAAAGAATACACACATAACCATAAACACAAAGACGCAGTGGAAATAATACTTCATTTCATTAATATCAAAGAACTAAAAATTTCTTACAGACAGAATGAAAATAAACTAGCTAGGGTGCTGGTAGCTTATCTCTAAGAAGAGATGTGGTAGCTACAGACCTATGAACTATGTTAAAATGAGGCTTGAGGGCCTATTTATTATTTAGAAACAATCAAAAACCCTAACCCTAGGAGATGAAGCGCCAAAACTATGGGCCTCGTTTGGGTAAATTGGTGTTTCAACTTCCCGGGGACATAACTTTGGCACACGATCTTTGTTTGACGCGCACCATACCTCGTTAGAAAGATCTATCCAAGGACTACAACTTTTGGTGAGATAAATATCAGTCCTTGGACCCATTTTGCTCTCGGTTTTTCCAAAAAATGTTGCTTACGGCCTCAAAATGGCTCTGGAAGTTCAGGACCCAAAAAAATGCTAAAAATAGTAAGTCGTGCCAAAACTGAAAAACTGAAAGAGAAAATGGTGGGACCCCATGTGGAATAGGTGTGTGGCCACCAATATCCACCTAGATCACTAATCCATTGGGCCGATCCCAAATTTGCAACATGTTCTCTTATAAAAACTTTGGGACTGAAAATCTCAACCTGAAATCAAACCTTTCTTCACACTAAAATCTGAAACACACTGAACTGAAAAACTAAAATGAAATCTAAAACTGAAACTCCAAACAATGTCTGAAAAAATGCTCAAAACACTGAGCTTATTTTCATACTGATACCTACCCTATACTGTTGAAACTTATGCTGAATCAGGTAATACAAAAATGCCAATGAAGCCAGTCAAGTAGTTGCAGAAACAAATGGAAAACTTGACTGTCTGTCAGCAAAATTAGAAGTATAACTTTATTATTTGTCCACATAACTAAAGTTATAATATGAAATGGAAACTGCTGATGTATCTGACCCTTATAAAGAGTACATGCTTGAGCATTTGAGCTAAGAAGAACCTCCATATACTCTGCTATAGGATCAATAAACACTACAAGGAAAATACCCTCTAGCGAAGGTTATAAAGGAGTTTTTAGTGTTATAAAATTGGCCAAAATTGTCAAAAACACATTTTCTATAACATCCGTTTACGGTTACAGAGGTTTTGGTGGAGCTTTTAACGGAATTTCAACACAACTAAAAAAACTGGACGACCAGAGGTTATTACGGATGTTTTTTTCATGGGTGCGCTACTAAGGTGTCAACGCACTGGTGCGTGTCATCTAGAAGGTGGCCTGGGGTGGTCAAAGGTACATGCACTAGGTCATCAAGGTATAAAACCGCATTGGAGCGCAGTGTTGGTGATACAAGACACGAGGCCATTCTAATTGGTCTTGGGATTTTTGCGGTGCCCATAGGTCGTCTAAACGGTTCAGTACGCCGAGTTATAGAAACATACCGGTGTGTAGTATCAGAAAAACACACTATCTGTTCTAATTCGTATTGGTATTTGTGCGGTGCCCATAGGTTGTACAAATTCCCTGGTGCGTAGACTCACATAAATGCATTGGTGCGCAATATCGGGCAAATGCACCGAGATTTATAGTTGGTATTGGTATTTGTGTGGTGCCTATAGGTTGTAGAAATTCATCGGTGCACTGTATCATACAAATACACCGGTGTACAGTAACTAACACGCACTGGTGTTCATTTTGTATTTTTTAGAAACATCGACCTGTGACAGTGCCATTATTGTGATTTTTTAAAATTCATTATTCATCAAAAGTCGACACATATTATAACAATATTCACATTAATTAAATTTTTATTAATGCATTTGAATGTGATGTTTGGGTTAATTTGTTATATCATATCATAATTATTGTGATTTTTTTAATTTCATTATTCATCAAAAGACGACACATATCTTATAACAGTATTCATATGAGTTAAATTTTTATTAGTGCATTTGAATGTGATGTTTAAATTTATTTGTTATATCATATCATCAAATTTCACATCTCTTCATTATAATATTTAATTATCCATAAATTTAATCAGTGGTGTTACATTTCATAGGGACAATTGAGAACACAATAGAATAAATTAAAAACATATTTTATTGTGTGTGTGTGTGTGTGTGTGTGTGTGTGCGCGTGCGTGTGAATAAGACAACCTTTTTCATACAAAATGGGACAATTATTGGTATCCCTTTGTCTTTCAATTGGGTCACTATGTCCATTACATTAAACAAAATATCTGATTTCACAGAAAATTATTTCAAAAAATACAACGCCTTGCTTTGATATCAAAACATAGTGATCATCATTCTTCGCTTGAACTGCTGTCACTGCTAGAGCTACTTCCATGACTTGGGTTATTTTCAGGAATGTTTTCATCATGGTGTTGATTTTTTTCTTCTTCTTCACCTTCCATCTACAAACATAAAAATAAAATTTAATGAGTGTATATACATTGGTGAGAATAATGAAAATTTCAATATTAAATAATATGCATCAATGTAAATCGAAAAGAAATGACGTACCATAGCAACAATTGACTCATGAACTATACACACTTTCAAAACCATGTAGTATGCCATCTTTCAAGATTTCATCTATTGGAACAGTTCCATACTTTGTTTCCTGCAAGTTTTATACCCCATAAGATATCATATATTTAATATAAAATATTTTTTTGTTCTATTAATTATAGACAGAGCTATGTAAAACAAGATCGATAGATGCTTACAAATTCCACAATTAATTTCTTATATGCCAACATATACTCACAACCCATATTTAACCCAATATCAATCAATTCATCTGATGGTTCTTCTTTGTGTGTTAGCACCTGTTTGAAGACAACTTAAAAAATACAAAAATGAAATCTAGTTAAGTTGTTATAAGGAAGTAACAATTACTCACAAACTTAGATATCAACCCTTTTCTTCCTTTTCATCCTATTTTATGTGCTGAATTGGTTCCATTTTCTTTTATTTTATGAAAGAAAATACTTGAAAATTAATATTTAATGCTAAATTGTTTATTTATTGTACCTAATGATCGAAAAATTCAATGATTACATATTACATTTGAAGCACATTGTTGTTGAGATGGCTCCTCCTACGATGCAATTTTATCCATTTCTTTTACCATCTCCTTGTACACCTTTTTGGACATTCCTACTGGCATATTTCTGATATCAGCTCGTTCATCTTTTGAGATTTTCATAATCTTCCTGAAAATGTAACATGATAATAAACTATTTAATTTTTATATTGATATATGAAAAGTAAATATAACAAGAGTGATATTTATAAATAACTATAGACAAACATTTAAAGGAATATTAATTTTTCATTCATTCTTCTTCTTTTTGTACATTTTTGCTACTAAAAGTATGACATGTCTCATTGACCAATTCTCTGGAAACTCTTGCTGTAGTTTAGATAAAATTTGGTTCTTGGAATCATTGCATTGATTTTTGTATTTTAAGTGGAAAGAACGTCTATACATTCGTTCCACTAGATCCCTCAAACTGTTGTAAAAGCTTTTCCCCCTTTCTTTAACCTCCAACACCACTCCAGATGAGCTAAGGAGCAATTCATTTTCATTTGCATGTTCTATTTTTTTTCTTTTCTTAGAACAACATTCCTTTTCTGAGTTGTTGGTCCCTATAGAACATTAAATATATGTGAATTAATATATTGTTTGACAAATGTTATCTAATAATTTTAAGTATATTATTAATTAAAATTAAAAAAATAAACTCATATTGGATCGATAGTATTTTTTCATTCACCTGATTCATCCTTTTGCAATTTTTCCATCAAGCTTTTACACTCTTCTGGTCCTAGATCAGAAATAATCTTATTGAGTTCATCATTTTCTGGCTCTGCATGATACACAGTAAACAATACATATTAGTTAAACTTGCATATAGTTCAAAAATAATATTTTTTGTAAAGAATTTACAAAGAACTTGCCTTTTTTTCTTTTCTTGATGTGTTATCAATATTTTTGTTACTTGATCTCTTGTCAGCCATTTCTTTATCAATATGAAACCAGTACCATATCATCCATTAATATATTTTATAAATAAATTGTCAAATTTTCAGGTAAAAAAAAAAAATCTCAAGAAACTGGTGCGCCATTCATGGTGTACGCACCGACGTCGATGTGTAGTGGTCTTATAAACACACTGCCAAAATAGTATAACACAACATACGGTGCTCTGTGTCAACAAGGAGCACCGATGCATTACATGTTAACCACCACACCGATTTACACAGAAAAAATATTAAAAATCGTCCAGTGTTAGTTTTTGTAGCATAAACGCCATGCACAAACAGGGGACCATTGTACGGTGCTCTCTGAGAACTAGGAGACCCAATGCGGTGCGTTATATGTTACATGGTGCACCGATTAACACAATAAAAAAAAATTTGCGAAACAGCACGAGCATGGTGCATCGTAATGAAATAGCGCATCAGTGCCTTATCTTACATATGGCACATTGATTAAAAAAAATTGCTTTTAAATTTTTTATCACACAGGACTTCCACAGTGCGTTGAGATAATCTAGTGCACTGGTGCGCTAGGTTACGCCTGGCACACCGATAAAAAAATTTATTTTCTTTTTTAAATTCATGCAGGGGCCGAAATGGATTGGGATTTGACTATGCAAGTCGTTCGGTGGGTTGGATGTCTTAGGGTTATATATATCAATACAAACCCTATAAATCTAAAATTAAAAGCCCTAATTCTGAAATCATAGAAACAGGGAGAAGAAAGGGCAGAAAAAAAAAGAATGTAGGGTTTAGGGTAAAAATGGATTTCTTATTTTATTTTGTTTCTGAAAATGAAAAATAAATTGAAATTTTTTTCTTACTGCAGAAAAAGTTAAAAAAACAATAAAATTTAATCACGAGATCATTTGAAATTCTATGCTACAAAGTTTGAATCACCAGAGGTTTGGAATTTTGATTGTCTGAATACTTCTGTTCGAACTTATTTCACTGCTCCACAGTGCTCTCATGCTTTGTTGCTCCAGGTATGTCTCTTGCAAATCTCTGGCTTAATTTTTTTGCAAAAATAGTGAAATAATGAAAAGTGTTTAGTATTTAAAGAATTGTTTTATGAAATTAGATTTTCGAAAATATTTTTCCGCTCATTTTTCAATTTACCATTTTTTTCACTTAAAGAAAATAGAGTTGCATTTTTTTTTTCATTTTTTTTTTGCCAATGCGTCACTTAATATCACCGCACCGGTGCATCCGTTTATATCACGGCACCGGTGCACAATAACAAAAATGCACCGATGCGGTGATCTTTACATTAGCACCGATAACAAGAAATCCATTTTTAAGGCACCGAAATTACTTTTAGGTGTGTGCACCAAAATTTATTGTTGATTTTTCTCAAATGTAGGGATAAAATATTATAATTGTATCGAGTGGACAATTCTTCAAAATCCAGCTCGTTCCATAATATTTCTCAAAGTCCATCGCGGAGTTCTCCCTATCCATCTCGAGACGTAATATTTACTTCAGATTTTATTTATATTTTCATTATCTAAGTGAATTTATGTTTTTTTATCCATTTCAATCATACACAGGTTAATTAAATTTATAATGTACACAAATTTGTAGGTTCATGCAGATTCAGAATCGAGTTCAGATGCACAAAATATTCAAACAACTCCAAAACGTCAGAAGCTCTTATCAGGAGTAGCATACCGCAAAGCGAATTTGGTAGATGAAAATGGACAACTGCTTCACCCTACCAATTGTAACAATATTCCATCTTCTAGCCACAATCCTGGGACAATGATGGTAATAATTATAATTGTTTGGTATATTGATTTAATGTAATTATTTCAACGTCAAACCAATTAATCATGAAATATTGTCAACGTGGTTACTAATTGATATCATATATTTTGTATTAATCATGTTCAAATATTTTTTTTTTAAATTATTAGTGTTGAGATTCAACAAGATGATGAGCTTAGTGAAAAGAGTCGCCTTCACTAAGTGGGCCCGTAGGCTATTTTTGACGCAAGTCTATTTTTAGACTATGCCTATTTTTAGACATGGTGATCATATTTCAGAAGTTGCAGGATGCTATTTGTGGATGGTTGGTCAAGTTGGAAAAATAGATGAAATTCTATTTTTAGAATATTGGGTGAAGTCTATTTACAGATCGTCAATCTAAAAATAGAAGTGTCGATTATTATTAACTCTTAATAATAATCCGACAATAAACAACAACTTATTCTCTTGGAGCACTTAATTTCAGTGCACAGATTTGGAAAATCAGTGAGCTGAAGGAATTACGCAATTCCTAGGGTTCATTGGTGGTTCATGCATGGAGGACTCAGTTAGAACTGAAGTGGAAAAGATATGATAGAGTTGGAAGAGTAGTTCATGGAGTTGTTATTCATTTTAACTCAGTTAATGGAGTTAAACTCAGTTGAGCTAGTTGTATCTAGTCTAACTGAATGATACACTAGTGAGAGTGGAGTGAATTAATTAGTTAATTAATTCACAAATAATAACTCATTAATAAACTGAACAAATACAATAGTTAACTACAGTGCATGTCAGTTCCATTGGAGACCTAGTGGAGAGATAGGTGAAAGGGAAAGATGGACTATCTGTTTTGACTATAGTGATTCATTGATTGAATCACACACACATTGGAGTTGCCAATGAGGATTGCGCAGTCAAGGCAAGGGTAATTTGAATTCATTCAGAGCTATTCTTTAGCAGGGATTGCGCAGTGGAGACAAGCTAGTAGGTGGCAATAAATCAGTGCATGGATTTGCATATTTCTTCTGATTAGTGTGTGACGATTGATTTTACTGAGATCTTGATGTACTAAGCATTGTATGAGATTGTTACATGATTTCGATGATACATAATATATGATAGTTGGGGTTTTCAGCTTCAGGCTTTCCTGTTAAACAACTGTGTTATGTGAGATTGTTTTTATTGCTTCATGTGTTTGCACTTGATTTTAATTTCCGCAAAAGATTAACAATGGAAGAATTTTGTATTTAGCAAGAAGATAAAATTAATATTGTTAGATCAGGAGAATCTGGATATATACATGCATCTTGTATATAATTTCTACATGGTATCAGAGCAATGTTAATTCTTGAATATTGCAATTGTGAAGAATTGTTGAGTTTGTGCTGGTGGACAATTCGAATTTGCTACAGAAAATTCTTGGTGCAGAAGTTGAGTATACATTGAAATGACTTTCAATGGGTTGCGATTGGAGTATGCCCTTGATGGGAGCTTGAATTACATATCTTGGAAGGATAGGATGGAGGCGGTGCTGGAGGATAATGGACTGAAGGAGTTCATCGATAGCGATGTTCCTAAGCCGGGATCTAGCGATGTTGCATTACTTGATGCATGGAAAAAGAAGATAGCAAAGACAAGAAGAATTATGTTGGAAGGTGTGAAGGACCATATTCTGTCTAGTCTTCATGGGAATCCACTCCATTTGCAATGTGGAAGGCTTTTACATATTTTTTCCAAAGCAGCAACGACCAGAGGAAGTTGGCGTTGAAAGATAAGCTCAGAAAAATAAAAATGGAGAAGGGCGATAGTATTCCAAAATATCTCACGAAGTTTGTCCACTATAGGGATGAACTGGGAAGTGTGGGGATTAATATTGATGATGAAGACTTGGTGAGCTTGGCTCTCCTTGGGCTTCCAAAGAGTTGGCATAGCTACGAAGACTCTACCAATGGACGGGAGAAACTGTCGGGATGGGAGCGAATTTGGTCGGATCTTGTGCAGGAGGAGATAAGGCGAGGTACCAGGGATGGCTCTTCATTGAAGAATGAAGATGAAGAGAATTTTTCTTTGGCTTCCAAATCAAGGAAGGGGAAGGGGAAGAAATTTCCTTCAAAATCCGATGTTAAAGGCAAGAAGCAGGATTTGTCCAAAGTGAAGTGTTTTCACTGTCACGAACATGGGCATTTCGCCACTAACTGACCACAGAAGAAGAAGAACAAGAAGGTTGTTGGAGTTGCAGCTGGAGAGGCCTTAGCCTCACAATTTGAACTTGATTTCTCTTTTATCGCATGCTTGGTTTCAAGATATATGGGATTGGTGTGGTATCTTGATAGTGGTGCGTATTTCCATATGACGGGAGACAAGGAATTGTTTAGTGACTTGGAGGAGAAGGACCTTCAAATGCATATAGAGATGGGCAACGATGGTCGATATATTGCGATCGGCATTGGGACAGTTACCTTTGAGAGGGATTCTGTTAATCCATTCTTGTTGAAATATGTTATGCATGTTACAGGTCTGAAGAATAGCTTGGTCTCGGTTGCAATGTTAGAAGACAAAGGTTATGATGTTGTTTTCAATGAGGGAAAAGCTTTCCTTCGACCTAAAACAACAGGTCAAACCAAGAAGATAGTGATTCAAGTTAATAATCTCTACAATCTAGAGGTAGATGGTTGTGCTGCAATGGTGGGCAAAGCAGAAGAAGTGGTGAGCTGGGATGAGGACGAATTATGGCACAGGAGATTGGGCCATATTCACCATGGCGCTTTGAAGATTTTGCAGTAGATTTCTACTAGAATTCCCAAGGGTACTCTTGCGCAGTCAGATCAGTGCAAGGGATGTACTATGGGTAAGTTTGTGAAGACCACCTTTCATGAGAAGGAGAACCATGCTTTGGTGATCTTGGAGAAAATTCACGTAGAAGTGTGTGGACCTTTCTCGGTTGCTTCAACAGTAAAACACATGTATTATATTATATTTTTTGATGAATATTCTCATAGATGCTAGATCTTATTCATAGTTCTATGAGTTTAAATCATTGGTGGAGAAGGAGTCGAGGAAGCAAGTGAAAGCTCTACGAAGCCATAATGCTGGTGAATACATCTCGGGCGAATTCAAATACTTCTATAGAAAAGAAGGAATTCAAAGAGAACTCATAATGCCTCATAACCCATAGCAGAATGGGGTTGCGGAGAGGAAGAGCATAATGATCGTGGGTGTTGCACGAGCTATGATTGAGTGGGAGCTAGACTTGCATGCAGTGAAGGAATTTCTTGTTCCAAAAGATGAGCATCCGGATGTGGATCAGCGACAAGAGGAGATTTATGGAGTGGAGGAGTCAACTCATGCAGAACCAAACCGTCAGACAAGGCAGAAAGTGTACCACAGAAGTTGAGAGACTGAAGCTTGATGCGGCACATAATGTAGGAGTCCCTACATCATAGTGCAGACAGAGACAGTCACCTGATCGTTTTACTGGATACATGGCTCTTATGAGCAAGTGTATCATGAAAGAGCCATCTTATTTTGAAGAAGCAATGTAGGAGCCCATATGGGTAGATGCCATGGTGGAGGAGTATGACTCCATTGTTAGAAATAGTGCTTGGGATATTGTTCCAAGGTCGGTGGGTAAATCATTTGTAGGATCAAGATGGATCTACAAGGTAAATCACGCTGCTAATGGGAGCATCGAGAAGTATAAGGAAAGATTTGTTGCCTGGGTCTTCTCACAGATCAAGGGGATTGATTATGAATAAACCTTTGCACCTATCGCACGATATTCTTCCATAAGGACCATCATTGTCATCTCAGCGCAGATGGGTTGGCACATACATCAGATGGATATGAAGACTTCGTTCCTTAATGGGATCATTGAGGAAGAGGTGTACATTGAGCAACCTGAAGGATTCGAGATCTTCAGCATCGATTCGCATGTGTGCAGGCTCAAAAGAGCGTTGTATGGGCTGAAGCAAGCACCTCATGCTTGGTACACTCGGATCGACAGTTGTTTCACTGGACTTGGCTTCACCAAGAGTGAGGCAGATGAAAACCTGTACCAAATTGTGGTGGAGGGTAAGATTTTGATAATTTTTCTTTATGTTGATGATTTAATACTAATGGGTGATGAGCAATTGATACACGCATGCAAGGCAGATCTTGCAAAGGAGTTTGAGATGAAGGATTTGGGCCTCCTTCATTATTTCCTTGGATTGGAAATATGGCAGCGGGAAGGTGAACTATTTGTGTCTCAAGGAAAGTATGCCCGAGAGATACTCGAGAAGTTTCACATGCAAGGCTACAAGCCTATCGACACTCCTCTTCCAGGAAATTGGAGGAAAGAGGATGCTACATCGGCAGAGGTACTGGATGCCACTGTTTATCGACAGTTGGTGGGTTCGCTAATGTATTTAGTTAATACAAGCCCAAACATATTCTATGCGGTGAACCAGCTTTCACAAGCGTTGGTTAAGCCTACCAAGATCTTTTGGAATTCAGACAAACATTTCCTGAGGTATCTCAGGGGCACATCTGAGTATGTTTTATGGTACAGAAAAATGGATGAGGTGAAGTTGGATGGCTTCACGGATGCAGATTGGGTAGGCAACCCAACAGACAGAAAGATCACATCAAGAGGAATTTTCAGTATCAGATCTACGGCAGTTTCTTGGTACAGCAGGAAACAAAGATCCGTGGCACAAAGTTCAGCGGAAGCAGAATACATGGCAGCAAGTCAAGTTTCATGTGAGGCTATTTGGATGAGGGACATCCTGGTTGGTTTGTTCGGTTCACATTTATATCCTACAGTGATACATTGTGATAATCAGAGTTGCATTAAACTCTTGATTAATATTTTTTTCATGATAGATCTAAACATATTGATATCTAGTATCATCATATCAGAGATTGTGTGCAGCGGAAGATCATGTTGCTTCAGTACATTCCTACGGAGGATCGGGATGCAGATATTCTGACAAAGGCACTCACCAGGGGAAAATTCGAATACCATAAAGATAGGATCGGGGTGAAGGATAATCCCTATCCTGTTGAGAGGGAGTGTTTAGATTCAACAAGATGATGAGCTTAGTGAAAAGAGTCACCTTCACTAAGTGGGCCCACAGGCTATTTTTGGCGCAGGTCTATTTTTAGACTATGCCTATTTTTAGAGATGGTGATCATATTTCAGAAGTTGCAGGATGCTATTTGTGGATAGTTGGTCAAGTTGGAAAAATAGATGAAATTATATTTTTATAATATTGGGCCAAGTCTATTTATAGATCTTCGATCTAAAATTAGAAGTGTTGATTATTATTAGCTCTTAATAATAATCCGACAATAAACATCAATTTATTCTCTTGGAGCACCTAATTTCAGTGCACAGATTTGGAAAATCAGTGGGATGAAGGAATTATGCAATTCCTAGGGTTTACTAGTGGTTCATGCATGGAGGACTCAGTTAGAACTGAAGTGGCAAAGATATGACAAATTTGGAAGAGTAGTTCATGGATTTGTTATTCAGTTTAACTCAGTTAATGGAGTTAAACTCAGTTGAGCTAGTTGTATCTAGTCTAACTGAATGATACACTAGTGAGAGTGGAGTGAATTAATTAGTTAATTAATTCACAAATAATAACTCATTAATCAATTGAACAAATACAACAGTTAACTACAGTGCATGTTAGTTCCAGTGGAGACCCAATGAAGAGATAGGTAAAAGGGAAAGATGGACTATCTGTTGTGACTATATTGATGCATTGATTGCATCACACACACATTGGAGTTGCCAATGAGGATTGCGCAATCAAGGCAAGGGTAATTCGAATTCATTTAGAGCTATTCTTCAGCGGGGATTGCGCAGTGGAGGCAGGCTAGCAGGTGGCAAGAAATCAGTACATGGATTTGTATATTTCTTCTTATTAGTGTGTGATGATTGATTGTACTGAGAGCTTGATGTATTAAGCTTTGTATGAGATTGTTACATGATCTCCATGATACATAATATATGATAGTTGGGGTTTTCAGCTTCAGGCTTTCCCGTTAAAAAACTGTGTTATGTGCAATTTTTTTTATTGCTTCATGTGTTTGCAATTGATTTTAATTTCCACAAAATATTAACAGTGGAAGGATTATGAATTTAGCAAGAAGATAAAATATTGTTAGATCAGGAGAATCTAGATATATACATGCATCTTGTATATAATTTATATAATTAGGATTATAGTGATGATGAGCGACCTACCTACCATCTTCCGTTGCACCCCGCAACAATGTAAAATCGAGAGAAGACTGAATTAAGAGAAAAAACCGGAGAGGAACGATACCAAGAATTGTTGAATCAACCACCGATTCAATTCCCGCTACGTCCAGATTCACCAATTAGGAATGACTACAACAATAGCAGTTCTTCACAAGCTGGAAATGGGGGCAATCAAATAGAGGTTGGTATGGATGATTAATTAAGGGATACGACTACCATTGAGACAATGTTGTTAGATGCATTCCAAAATGATGATCAGCTAGGGGATGATGCTCATATCGCTGACACCTTTTTTGAAAGCCTTAAATTAGCTTCCACCACCCCTCTCTTTGGACCTGAAGTCAGTCAAATTCTACCCAGTTGGGGACAAAAATGTTACTATACAACGTGAAAGAAAATTTTGGCTTTTCGAATGCATGTTTCTCGAAATTTTTTAGGTAAGTTACCATAAAGTCCTCCTTTATACAAATTTGAGAAATATAATCAGTACACAATGAACATTACAAATGGTAAATTTTATGAATGTTAATAATTATATTGGCATTAATTTACATTTATTAATATATTTTTCCATGATCACCAACTATATGTTATTCAAAGATAAGGTTCTTCCGAGTGATAATGTCTTGCTCGGTAGCTGCAAAGAGGCAAATAAATTGTTGAAAATGTTGGGTGTTGAGTACATATCATATCATGCATATCCAAATGATTGTATTCTATATAGAGGAGAATATAAGACAAAGAGATATGTCCGAAATGTGGGCATGAGACATATGATAAATAAAAAAGAAGGGTAAATCATGTACTAGTCCTCATTTTAAGATATTGAGGCACATGCCTATAATCCCAAGGATTCAAAGGCTCTTTCGTTGCAAAGAATTAGCTATGTTGCAGGGATGGCATGCCTCATGTTTTCGACAGATATTTTCGCTCCTAGAGACAGCCTAGAGTTGCCATAGACCAGTGCCTTGGACATCTTATCATAGCAAGGAGCATATAATAAACTTGGGTGTCAATCCAAAGGCTCTCCTGCTATCTCTTGTAAACAAGGAAATTTATTTAAATGGGACCAGAACTTACAGAAACTGCCACAGGGAAAGTAATGTTGCAGAGACAAAATGCAAAGCTCCAACATAAAAGCATCAGATAGTTAAGAGACAATTTATTGTAATGAGGGCTGATTCAAGTAATATGCCACAGAAATTAAATATCAGAAGTTGTATGCAGTGTAAGAAGTATAAGGAAATATTAGTTAACTTTGGTCTGATACCTAGATACACAACAGAACCACATATGGGCTTATTAATCTAAGAATCCATACATGACAATGGAATTTTAAAAGCACCCTCCCAAAGCAACTAATATAGAAGAAAGATGGATGAAATGAACATGAAATAGTATATCATGCTTGAGCCATATTTAAAGCGCTTGACTGATCCAAGTATGGGTATCAACTAGGATAAATCCTTACCTAAAATCAATGAGCCACTCGCATTCCGGTACATGATACAAGAATAAGGATGAAATGAAATGTTGTATTAAACATAGTAGAGAAGATTACATACTGTGGAATATCAAAGACCAGAATCCTCTAAAATAGATAGAACTCCTCCTCACTGAGACCCTACGGGCACTGAGCCTTCATACAAGAGTTTTTACAAGATGTATACAAAAATTCCTTTCACTGCACAATTCTCTGATAAAAATCTGGAACCCCTACTAATTCGTTCTCCTGGGACTTTATAGGAGAAGCTTCCCAAAGATCAACAAAAGGTAGCTGGTGAATCATTTAATTGACTCATTAAAACTAAATGATGAAAGATATGACCACCCATACTGTTTGGCGGCCCTAGGATGTTGCAGGTACTTTGTGGCGGCTTCATGAAGTAAATGTTATAGGTGCGAATTTCTCCAGGGGTAAGGTATGAAGAATAAAATATGTAACACTCTATACTTTCCTGAGAGAAAAATCTATTGAAGTAAAACCTGGAGGGTATGATTTTTATGCACTTGTACTCTTTTCCTTCTGAATGTTGGATTGCTATTTAAAATCTTCGGCTCCAGACGTTGAATCCCTTGCGCTTTGACTGATACTCTTTCCCGTATGATTAATAACCCCGTCTGTGGAAAATCTATGTTTTAAATTGCTCTGGAGGGTTTGGTAGACTTCTACCATGGCTTCTTTAATGAAATCCATGTCACGGCAACTACCCAGGATCTTCTTCATGAATATGGTACTTGAAAACCCAGTGCTGTAACGCATCCTTAGCTTCAGCAATGGATGCCACGAATTGTGATAGCTCTTCTTCTTCGCCATAAACCTGCAAAACCCACAAACACATTAACTAAAACCAGGCACAAGGGTGGTGGATGCAATCGTGACCATGGAATGGTGATGTAGACTGGGAGAAATGATGAGAAGATGCAGGGTGGCGAAAAATGCAGCTAAATAGTGGAGGAACGAAGGGTGGAAATGAGATATACAGTGGAACGACGATAAATGAACAAGGCGGAGACACGTAACTTAAACACTGAAATATGACACATAAACGGAGTATATGAATGGTGGAGGAGAACGCAAATGCCACGTGGGCGTACGAAAGGCTAAGCGGAAGGGACGACGTGGAGGCGGACTTGGTCAATCAGCGGGATGTGTAAATAATTCTGGGCCATACGATCCAAAAATGAAATCAACGGTTGAAACTTAATCAGAGGACGATGGAATGGCGGGCCCGGAGTACTGTGCACTAGGACTAAAATTCGTGCAGCTTGGGAGAGTGGTAGCCGTTGGATGGAGCGCTCAGGATCGGACGGCTAACATAAATTTCACTGTGCATCCTGGATCGAGCGTTAATGCGCGGGAGAGGGAGGTATTGAGATCGTACACCGGGACACGTGTTGCGCGATGTGTGGAATCGCTGTGATTTGTGGAATATCGCCCGCCTTCGAAAGGCGTTGCGAAATAAACAGGCTGGTTTTGGAATCGACGTGCAGCGCGGGGTCCACCAGGGTGGGAAGGATGTGGTACGTCGATTTATGGTTTGATCTAACGGCTGGCAGATGGACTATGAGCATGGCGTTGATCAATCGGAGACCGTTCGATCTTGTACAGATCAACAACTGATATTTCATCATACGCGCATATTTGATAGCACCCCCAAGGTTTAGCATTAGGTTCCGGCTCACAGTGATGTGGAGGAAATGGCCAAGGGGTTAGGGCCGAAGGGGCCAGACCTCAAATATTTTCAAAAGTGGGTTTTTAGCCTTACAGAATATAGTTTTGGGGGCAAAGGAAATCAACAATAGGCTGTAGAATGGATTCTTGAGTCAAAGAGAAAGGATCGAGGGGGCTTAAGCAAGATTGCTAGTCGAGTTTCAACAAGGAACTGATTATGGTCAACACTGACTCCATCTGGGGGTGGCACGTTCGTCCCTGGACGTGTCGAGAACTACGCAGACCTCCTGATCATGATCTATGTAAACTTTGTTCTTCAGCCTTTTGCATTTTTCTTCAAAACTTATCGTGGCACCTGTGCTATTTCAACAAAAGCGAAAAGGAAATTAATATACAATATAGTACACCAGGCTGCCTTTTGCCTGAATCAGAATTTGAGGTAGGGCTTGAGAAATTGGCCGTTTACAGGAGCATCCAGCAAGTCACCCTGTAAATTCTCCAATATAAATGTGTTATTGCCTCCCAGTTCCACAATTCTAAATGGGCCAAACCACAGTGGATCGAACTTGCCATGTTTTCCTTTTTCAGCCCTTCGTACATCCCATCTGAGAACTAGATCTCCAATCTGTAATTTCCTATCTTTTGCATGGTGATCAAAAATATGTTTCATTTTCTCTTGATGTTCCGTTAGTCTCTTATTCGCTTGTCCCCGTGTTTCCTCTAACCCTACCAATTGATTGATTCTTCTAACCATATCATCAGGTTCCTCCTGACTGTCTTGCATGAAACGTGCCACTGGTAGGGCCAGCTGCACAGGAAACACTGCTGCTCGTCTATACACCAATTCATATGGAGATTTCCCCGTTGCTCTCTTACTAGTAATTCTATTAGCCCATAGAGCAAATTTCAATTGGGAATCCCAATTTTTCTAATTCTCATTTATAGTTTTCTTCAAGGCCCTCACCAAAGTTTTATTAGAAGATTCTGCCAAACCATTTCCCTGTGGATAATAAGCTGTGGAGTGATTGAGTGCAATATTATACTATTGACAAAAATTCACAAATTTTGCAGATTTGAAGGCCTGTGCGTTATCAGTCACTATCCTAGCGGGGCAGCAAAACCTGGATATGATGTTTTCTTCCATGAACTTTATGATGACAGTGTCAGTAGCATTCCTTGCAGGTATGGCTTCCACCCATTTTGTAAAATAATCTGTGGCAGTTAATATCCATCTATGCTGTCCACTTGAGGGTGGGTTAATTTCACCTATAAAATCTATTCCCCATTGTTGAAATGGTTCATCTACATGAACTGGAATCAAGGGCAGAGCTGCTAATTTTTTCCTTTCAGCAAATTTTTGACACTTATCACATGCTCTAACCCAAACAAAAACATCCCCAAATAATTTTTGCCAGTAGAAACCAGCCTTCAGTATTTTATGAGATGTAGCCCTCCAGCTATAATGTCCTCCACATATTCCCTCATGAAATTCAGCCGTTATACTTTCTACCTCATCCTCTGTGAGGCATAATAATAGGATGCCCGAAGGATCTCTCCAATATAGCTGCCCATTAGCAACTATATACTTTTGTGATTTCAATCTTAAAGCCCTATATTTTTCTTTATCACAACTGGGAGGACAGCTGAGTGTCAAAAGATATTCAACTATTTCTTTGTACCATGGACTGGTGAGGTATTTTAGATGTGTTTTCTGAGTAGCCATCTCCAGACCTTGCTGCTCTTTTTCTCTCTCAGACTCTTCATTTGAAATCATAGACAAATTTATGCCAAGAGCTTGATAGTTTGATTCAGATAAAATTTTTGCAAGCCCCTGTCTTTTGATCAACTTGGTGGGACGGATATCTAGATCATACTCCTGTATTTTAGCAATCCACCTTCCCCTTTTTCCTTCACTGTCTCCCTGAATAAGAATGTCTTTAACAGCTGTTGTAGGGACAAATGCAGTGATGTGAGACTGAAAAATATATATGCGAAAAGCTTTGAGATATTTTACCAGGGCATATGCCTGCTTTTCCAATATATTATACTTCAGTTATGCATCATGGAGAACTTGACTAAAGAAGGCAATAGGCTGCTCATATCCCTCTTCGTTTTTCTGTAATAACACTCTAGCTACTGTATGAGGTGAAGCAAATGAAAAGATCATAAATGGTTTAGTATAATCTGGCCCAGCTAGTACAGGGGCTTCAGCAAATGCAGCTTTAATTCTAGCAAAGGCCTCCCGTGATTCTTGTGACCATTTCACCTCATTACTCTTCTTAAGCATATCTGTTATATGCCTAACTATCTCAGCATAGTTAGGAATAAATCTTCTCAGGAAATCTATCCGGCCTAAAAATACCTGCACTTCCTTCTTATTCCTGGGGAGAGGGATGCCATTTATAACCTCTACTCTTTTGGGATCTATCATTACCCCATCTTTAGTTACAATATGCCCCAAAAGTTTGCCTTCCTCTAATGCAAATAAATACTTTTTTGGATTAAGAGAAAGACCATACCTTCTGTATTTTTCAAAAGTTATTCGTAAATGCTCAATGTGTTCATCATCATTTTTTGAAAACACTGTAATATCATCAAGGTATACCACCAAAAATATATCTTGCTCCCCAACAAAAGCAATGTCCATCGCCCTCTGAAAATTGGCCCCTGTGTTAATCAATCCAAAAGGCATCCTGGCATACATGAATGTGCCCCATGGTGTGGTGAATGCAGTTTTCTTCTGATCCTCTGGAATTATAGCCACCTGGTTGTAACCAGAAAAAACATCCATCATCGACATTCTAGAGGCTCCAACCACTTTCTGTAGAATGTGATCCATCTTGGGCAGTGGATAATTATCTTTTAAAGATGCTCTGTTCAAATTTCTGAAATCCACACACAGCCTTATTTCTCCATTCTTCTTTCGGACAGGGAAAAGTTTCGCCACCCATTCAGAATACCTCAAGGGCACAATTATTTCGGCCTTCAGCAGCTTCTTAATTTATTTCTCAATAGAGGGAAGCAGCAGAGGATTTATCTGTCTAAGCTTCTGCTTATAAGGTTTCGCAACTTCCCTCAGGGGAATTTTATGCTGCATTATACTAATATCAAAAGTTTTAAGGTCCTGATAGGACCATGCAAACACATCTCTGTATGACTGAAATAATTTCAGGTATTTCTGCTTGTATTCCTCTAGGACTTTTTTGGACAATTTTACGATCTTGGGATCAGCATCAGTACCCAGGTTCAGGTCTTCTACCTGATCTTCCTCTACCACTTTACTAGGCTGCAATGAGACGTCATTCTTATCAAATAGTCTTTCTAGAGGCACCATACCTCTAGGAATAACATTTTCTTTCAGCTGCAGCACTTTACTTCCTGTCATTTCCTCCTCCCATTTATTTTCTGAAACATTCTCAGCCTCATATTCTTCACACTCATCAATCTCCATATTAGAGAATTCTCCCACTGTTTCCAGGAATTTCTTCATCTGTTCATCATCTTCAAACACCTGCCAATGCTTAATATTATCTAGGATTGATGGTCTATAACGTACCTCGAATTCGTACCTCAGGAGAGGATTCTGAGGAGGACGAAATGTACTGGCAGCTACAGCAAGAGAATCTGCCATTCTATTCTGCTCCCGAGGCATGAACTGGATATTAAATGCTGAGAAGAAATTCTCCACCATGTCCCAGACTTCATTTCTATAAGCTCTCAACCAAGGATTTCTGGTTTGACATTGATTCCTGACCTGTCTGACCACCAGCTCAGAGTCTCCCAGAACTTTTAAACATTGTATGCCCATGTTCCTGGCTGTCTGTAATCCCAATAGAAGTGCTTCATATTTGGCTACATTATTAGTAGCCTCATATTCCAATTTAAAAGACAGTGGGATCCATTTTCCTGTAGGAGAAATTAATAATACTCCAGCCCCATTACCTTCTCTTGAATTTGCTCCATCAAAATGTAGAGTCCATACTCCTGCTTCATGGTCTTCTAAAGGTTGTTCAGTTTTGACTTGACAGAATGATGGCTCATGAGCATATTCTTGATCTTCTTCCAGTATTAAGCATGAAAAATTTCCTTCTTGACTATAGATTGGTGAGTTCTCAGAGCTGTCATCCTTAGTAACCATCTTGACAAATCTAGTCTCTCTATATAACCTCCTCTCCTGGCCACCAAAAACTGGGATGGTGGCATACGTTAAGTCTAATTTGAGTGACCCACAAATTTTCGTTCCCCGGGACCTTGACAACAGCATGCCAAAGCAGGCCGGGATGTCAACCACCACAATGTCCATTACTACACTTTTTGCTGGAATTTGGGCCAGATTGACCACTAAATCTTTAATCATCCCTAAGAATTTAACTCTTTTGGAGTCAAATGAATATAGGTCTTTGTATGGGCGTGTGATTTGTATTCCTAGTTGTTCCATGACTGACAGAGGCATAAGATTATGGGAAGCTCCAGAATCTAGCATACAATTGTGCAATATCAGGTCATGAATCACTAGAGACACATAGAAAGGAGGAGTAGAGGGGTCTATCTCCTCGACATGTGGGCCAAAGACTACCATGGGTCTTTCTTCTTGGAGGTTGAGACTATCTGGAATGACTGGTGCTTCAGGAGGGAGTATGAAAGAAGTAACTTGAGATTGATATGCAGGTTGTTTCAACAGTTCAGTCAGGGGAACTGGGATTTTGATTTTCTCAAGTTCTTTTTGCAGATTGAAAGTAAGAGGGGACTTTTCTATTACAACTTCTTTTGACTCTTTATTTTCTGCTGAAGGTTTAACTTCTTTTGATACAGACTCAGCATTAGGAGGAGTGACTACTTTTGAAGAAGAAGGA
Organism: Pinus albicaulis; assembly: GCA_034641835.2. Classification (NCBI taxonomy): domain Eukaryota; kingdom Viridiplantae; phylum Streptophyta; class Pinopsida; order Pinales; family Pinaceae; genus Pinus; species Pinus albicaulis. The sequence continues at coordinate 793,692,356 of CM076572.1, read as the reverse complement.
ATTTGATCATTAGAGTGTAGAGGTTTGTTTAGAGGACTCTTACCTTTGTCTGTAATTTTCTGCACTGTTGACTCCTTTTGAGCAGATACTTCCTTCTGGAGAGGCTCTTCTTCTTGATCCTGAGTTCGAGTCCTCTTCCTAGAAGATCTGAGATCGTATCTTCTATTGAAATGTGCTTGCCTGAAATCATTAAACTGTTTGCAATAATGGTCAATTTCTGCATCTTTTGTGTCTCTGATCTCTTCTTCTTCTTGCAATGGGCATTCTACTTCATCATTGTTTGAGAATGCAAGATTTGCATCTTGCAGTTCATAGGCAGCATCTTCAGTAGAGTCATCTACTGGGCCTTCCAGGTATAATGGGTGTGGAACTTGATCCTGTTGCTCCTTTGCTTCCCTTGGCAATATTTGCAGGGGCGGCTTTCTATACTGAGGATTGTAACCCCTATTTGGAGCATTCTGAAAGTTCTTGGAAGCCGAGTTCTTGGTCTCCAATTCAATCTTGACCATTTTATTAGAAATATTCTTAATCATTTTTCTCATTTCTTCAATTCTATCTGGATCCTTATCCTGATTAGAAGTAGATACTTCCTCTTTACCCCTTCTTCTGGTATCTAGTTCAGCTTTCCCTTTTAATTTTCCAATGGAAGAAAAATTTTCTTCCAACTCAAGAGCATCTGACTGAGCATCATCTAGAGTGGCAGGCTTTCTTTCCCTGAGAGAGAAACCAAAATCTGAGTCAAAGGATGCTATGAAAACAACTTTAGCAGTATTTTGATGAGGCTTCATATCGGCAGGAAGGTTTAGATATAACTTGTTAAATATTTTGATAAATTCTGACACCCCTTCATTATGTTTCTTCTTGAGTGTATTGAACTCAGTAAGACACTGTCCATGATCTTTATTTTCTCCCCATTTTTTGAGAAAGGTATTTTCCATATCATACCAAGTGGTTACGGAACGGTTTCCTAATGTTTTGAACCATTTTCTGGCTTCACTGTCCAGGGATTGCACAAATATTTTTAAGACTACATCCAAATGTTCTACATTAAAGTTCTCTGCAAAAGAGAAAAAGGTATCAAGATGTTTCTGAGCATCTATTTCATTTTCCCTAGTGAATCTGGGCAAGATCTTCAAATAATCCTGTGGCATATCATTCAGCACTTGAGGTAATGACAGCGGAGCATATTTGTTTGACAAAAAAGCTGGAACGTTAGCCATTGGAGGAGGTGGGGGTTGTGCAACAATCTGGTGTACAAATGGAGGAAGAGGCGGAGGTGGAGTGTGGATAACAATAGGAATATACTGTACAGCAGCTTGAGGCGTAGATGGGAACAGTTCACGGTTGACAGCAACTATTTCGGTGACTTCTTTAACCTCTTAGACCTCAGGAGTAGGGTGAAGATGAGCTTTAATTCTAGCACTTCCCCTGGGTGGGCTATCTGAGTAATATTCTGTGTCTCCCACAGTGGAGTCGAGATTTTCTAGGAGAAATTCTTGAGAAGAAGAAGATGGATAATCTTCTATGGAAAATTTAGGGATTTCAGCATGGACTGATTTATTTTCTTTCCAAATTCTTCTATGTATAATCTTCTCAGGATCAGACACTGAAGGTGTCTTTGACTGTGATGTATCTGAAATCAGGTGTGGCTTATGAGGAGCCAGGACTAAAAATAGATTTATCAACTAAACAATAGTGGATTTGCCAAGGTGAGAGATATGAAACTCTTCAACTCTCTGTGCTCACCTGATTAGAGAGTGAATATGATTTGTCGAGGCCCAGGGATAATGATTTTCTTAAATTCGTCCCCGGCAACGGCGCCAGAAAGATGTTTTCGACAGATATTGTCGCTCCTAGAGACAGCCTAGAGTTTCCATAGACCAGTACCTTGGACATCTTATCATAGCAAGGAGCATATAATAAACTTGGGTGTCAATCCAAAGGCTCTCCTGCTATCTCTTGTAAACAAGGAAATTTATTTAAATGGGACCAGAACTTACAGAAACTGCCACAGGGAAAGTAATGTTGTAGAGACAAAATGCAAAGCTCCAACATAAAAGCATCAGACAGTTAAGAGACAATTTACTGTAATGAGGGACGATTCAAGTAATATGCCACAGAAATTAAATATCAGAAGGTGTATGCAGTGTAATAAGTATAAGGAAATATTAGTTAACTTTGGTCTGATACCCAGATACACACCAGAACCACATATGGGCTTATTAGTCTAAGAATCCATACATGACAATGGCGTTTTAAAAGCACCCTCCCAAAGCAACCAATATAGAAGAAAGATGGATGAAATGAACATGAAACAATATATCATGCCTGAGCCTTATTTAAAGCGCTTGACTGATCCAAGTATGGGTATCAACTAGGATAAATCCTTACCTAAAATCAATGAGCCACTCGCATTCCAGTACATGATACAAGAAGAAGGATGAAATGAAATGTTGTATTAAACACAGTAGAGAAGATTACATACTGTGGAATATCAAAGACCAGAATCCTCTAAAACAGATAGAACTCCTCCTCACTGAGACCCTACGGGCACTGAGCCTTCATACATGAGTTTTTACAAGATGTATACAAAAATGCCTTTCACTGCACAATTCTCTGATAAAAATCTGGAACCCCTACTAATTCGTTCTCCTGGGACTTTATAGGAGAAGCTTCCCAAAGATCAACAAAAGGTAGCTAGTGAATCATTTAATTGACTCATTAAAACAAAATGATGAAAGATATGACCGCCCATACTGTTTGGCGGCCCTAGGATGTTGCAGGTACTTTGTGGCGGCTTCATGAAGTAAATGTTGTAGGTGCAAATTTCTCCAGGGGTAAGGTATGAAGAATAAAATATGTAACACTCTGTACTTTCCTGAGAGAAAAATCTATTGAAGTAAAACCTAGAGGGTATGATTTTTATGCACTTGTAACTCTTGCCTTCTGAATGTTGGATTGCTATTTAAAATCTTCGGCTCCAGACGTTGAATCCCTTGCACTTTGACTGATACTCTTTGCCGTATGATTAATAACCCCGTCTATGGAAAATCTATGTTTTAAATTGCTCTAGAGGGTTTGGTAGACTTTTACCATGGCTTCTTTAATGAAAGCCATGTCACGGCAACTACCCGGGATCTTCTTCATGAATATGGTACTTGAAAACCCAGTACTGTAACGCATCCTTAGCTTCAGCAATGGATGCCGCGAATTGTGATAGCTCTTCTTCTTTGCCATAAACCTGCAAAACCCACAAACACATTAAATAAAACCAAGCACAAGGGTGGTGGATGCGATCGTGACCATGGAATGGTGATGTAGACTGGGAGAAATGATGAGAAGATGCAGGGTGGCGAAAAATGCAGATAAATAGTGGAGGAACGAAGGGTGGAAATGAGATATACAGTGGAACGACGATAAATGAACGAGGCGGAGACACATAACTTAAACACTGAAATATGACACATAAACGGAGTATATGAATGGTGGAGGAGAACACAAATGCCACATGGGCGTACGAAAGGCTAAGCGGAAGGGACGACGTGGAGGCGAACTTGGTCAATCAGCGGGATGTGTAAATAATTCTGGGCCATACGATCCAAAAATGAAATCAACGGTTGAAACTTAATCAGAGGGCGATGGAATGGCGGGCCCGGAGTACTGTGCATTGGGAATAAAATTCGCGCAGCTTGGGAGAGTGGTAGTTGTTGGATGGAGTGCTCAGGATCGGACAGCTAACATAAATTTTTCCGCGCGTCCTGGATCGAGCGTTAATGCGCGGGAGAGGGCAGTATTGAGATCGTACACCGGGACACGTGTTGCGCGATGTGTGGAATCGCTGCGATTTGTGGAATATCGCCCCCCTTCGAAAGGCGGTGCGAAATAAACAGGCCGGTTTTGGAATCGACGCGCAGCGCGGGGTCCACCAGGGCGGGAAGGATGTGGTACATTAATTTATGGTTTTATCTAACGGCTAGCAGATGGACTATGAGCACGGCGTTGATCAATCAGAGACCATTCGATCTTGTACAGATCAACGTCTGATATTTCGTCATACGCGCATATTTGATAGCACCCCCAAGGTTTAGCATTAGGTTTCGGCTCATAGTGATGTGGAGGAAATGGCCAAGGGGTTAGGGCCGAAGGGGCCAGACCTCAAATATTTTCAAAAGTGGGTTTTTATCCTTACAGAATATAGTTTAGGGGGCAAAGGAAATCAACGATAGGCTGTAGAATGGATTCTCTAGTCAAAGAGAAAGGATCGAGGGGGCTTAAGAAAGATTGCTAGTCGAGTTTCAACAAGAAACTGATTATGGTCAACACCTCACACAAAAGTTATTTTGGAGTTATGTGAATCCCAACTGATTCAATAGCAATGAAGCATATAGAGAATACATGGCCTGAAAAAATCAAGGATGAAGTATGAATTCTATGACTCAGCATAGCCATGGATGATGTCAACCCATATTCCCTCCAGAACACCAACTATTATGTTTGGCCTATAGTAGTGATCAATAAAAATATCCCCCTATGCTTTTCCATGAAGAATGAACATCTTATGTTGGCTCTCATAGTCCCAGGTAGAAGACAAGTGAAGAATATGGATGTCTACTTACAACCACTGGTAGATGAATTGAAGGAATTATGGGATGGGATAAATTTATATGATGTATCAAGACCCATCGCAACATAGAGGAGTTTTACGTTGTATGGAATATGTGCTTACATGA